>VZTL01025365.1:56725-73805 GCA_013400535.1 Scopus umbretta | reverse complement strand
TGGCTGCAGGGAACTGGACATCGCTGGATGTTTGTGGACATTTCCCCTAGGATCCTGACCATAAGCTCTGCAGCTTAGTCTAAGTCTGCAGCTCACGGGAAATGCCCAGGGTAGCCTTGGCCTGGCTGCAGATGCCCTCAGAAGGACATGATTAACTGGGCCAGGTGCCATGCTGGGGACTGCAGGACATTCTGCTTTTTGTCTCTGCCCCTAATTCAGCTCCATCTTTTGTCTCTTTGCAGCTGAGTTTGGACAACTTCAAGCTGCAGCCTCCGGTGACCTTCCGCCTGGCAGCGGGCTCTGGCCCAGTACACCTTGCTGGCTGGCATCAGATTGGTAAGGACTCATGGGTGGGGAGAGGCTTGGGAGGAGCGAGGGATATGGAGGGGCTCCCTCCAGCGAGACCTCTGGCTGGGGAACCCCTGGGAGATGCGCTTGGTGCTGCCCAGCACATGTGCTTGGTGCCTCCTTTGTGCTGGTTCCCCAGGGGCTGTCTCCATGCAGGGATTCATTCCCTGCTGTAAAGCCTCGCACAGGAAAAGGGGTCTGGATGGTCCATGCTGTCCTCTTTTCCCATGGCTGGCTGTTGCCATTCCCCTCTGAGAAGTCTCTCCAGCTGGGATACAGCTTATTGCCCACAAGCTGCTGTTAAAACTGCTCCAGTGCTCCTGGGCTGCTCTGCTCTTGGGGTGTCTTGCGGGCCAGTTGTATTTGCAAAGACATACGTTGGTGAGTTACAGTTATTTGCATCTCCCAGTGCACAGGGAAGATGCTTCCTTTGAGGAGGATGATGACTTGTCTGAAGAGGAGGTGGAAGAGCTTGCTCCTATCATGCCAGCCAAGAAGTAGAAAAGGAAGCAGTAACTTATCTCCAGGCAAGGTGAGGGGCCGGGCACCCTCGGAGGAAGGGTCCGGGTGACTGTGATGCCAGCATGGCGAGCGTGGCTGAAAGCTGCCCTGCTGCAGGAGGCTGCTGCTCTCAGTCTGGTTCTTCCTCCAGGTACTCGTTGGGGCTTCTCTCCCCGGAAGGCTTTTACCTCGGACACCTCTTGCCAGGACCTCAACGTTTGCTGNCAACGGGGGTGGCGGGTGGCAGCCCCGGCTCTCGCCGGCCTCTCCCGCGCCTCCGGTTAATCCCCCGCGCTCCCGCGTCAGCCTTGCGTGGGCGCCTTCGCGGGGCCGCCGAGCCGCGTCCCTCCCCCCCGGGAGGCGTTTCGGCTGGGGCTGTAAAACCCCCGCCACACGTGGCCCAGCGCTGCTCATAAACGTGCGTGCCAGCAGGCGTGTGCGCACGCGTGTCCGGGGCTGCTCCCGGCCCAAAGCGTCGCAGGCAGCCGCAGCGCGGCTCAGCAAACACTTCTGTCGGAAAGGGAAGTGGAGCAGCAGCCCCCGAGGCCTTTTATGCACCTGGATTTCGGTCCTTGCCCTGGTGAGCTGAATACATAAGCACGGTTAGGAAGAGGTCCTGCCCTGGGCTGTGTTTGCGGAGGCTAATTCCGTTGTCTCCGTTGCAAATGCCGGGTCTGGTATGCAGGGCTCAGGTCTGTGTTTTTCTGATCTGCTTCACATTGGTGAATCATCCTGCAAAAAGCAAACACACCCAGGGCACTCTGCCTTTCCTTCCCTCCCCATGGTCAGCTGAATCCTGATCCTAAGAGCCAAGGACGTAATTTTGCATTTCCCTTGGGGTTTTTTTTAGCTGTTGGGAGAAGTATGTAATAAAATCCGTCTCGAGGCTTGTCTAGAGGGACTCCAGCTCCCTGCAGCTTGGCCCAGCATCCTCCCCTCAGGTTGTTCCTCATCACTCGGGTCTCATGCTCCGTGTCTGTGTCTCTAGACTCTCGCCAGAGCAAACGTTTTGCTGGCTCTGGGGAGGGCAGAGCTGCCTTGCTGTGTGCTCTCTCCTGTTGGCCTTGGGTTCCCCTGGGCACTGCTGCACGGCAGCCCGGTTTGGGGACAGTGGGTTGTGCCCCTGTATGGTGATGAGCTGGGTGCATAGTTCTTTGGGACACACTGTCCTGTAGCCCAGGGTGCACTGGCCTGAGGTTGCTCTTCAAAATAAAGTATTTGAAGGATGCTGTGCATGCCTGGCTGGGGCTTGCCTTGGGAACCCTTTGGCCACGGTGCTTGGGGCTGCGTAATGGCGGCTGCAGCTTCTCTGATCTCCTCTTTCCAGGCTGTGAGCTGACTGCCAGTACCAAGTCCTACACGTTTCAGGTGGATGAGGAAGATGACTCTGACCACATTTTGGCCCTGTCTGTGGTAAGAGAAATGAGAACTAACTGTGCTTGTTCTCTCCCATGGTGGCCCACAGCCTTACCCCCTCCCCCTCGCCCCTTTCCCAGGCTCATGCCCCCTTCTCAGGCTGGGCTGGACTCCTTGGGCTGAGGTCTCCTCACTGCCTGCTCTCAGGGCAGGGCACAGGACTGTCATGTTTATGGAGGTGCTTGAGTAAAGCCAGTGGCGTCAGGAGGCTGCTCAACAGAGGAATATGCCAGACACAGGGTGAAGGAAAGTGTTTTTTCCTTGTATTTGACCTTGGTGGAGCCTCGCACGAGAACATGGCCCCTCTCACCAGCTGGGTCTCTAGCTTGCTGGTCTGCAAGTCCAGGTAGATGCAGGGCTTCGTTCCTGGCCCTCCCTGGGGGTCACTTTCTGTCCTGGGAGCACAGGACTGGCCAGCATGGGTCAGATCAGCAGAAAATCAGCTGAGGACCCATCTCTTGGGGTGGTTGCAAGAACAACTGTCCCAGATGGGAGAGGCACAGAGCTGCTCTGGAGGCAGTCAGGGGGCAGTTGCTGCAGGGGAGGGCGCCGTGCTCTCCCTGTTTTGTGGAGCAGGATCCTCACACCTTGCATGATAGCTGGGCTGGTAGCATTGCTGTGCGTTGCTTGTCCCATGGGGAGCCCTGGCTGTCCCTGCTGTGTCCCCTGAGAGAGCAGTAGTTCACAATCTTTGCTCCCACCCAGGTCTGTCTCACGGATGGTGCCAAGGATGAGTGCAATGTGGTGGAGGTTGTTGGGCGAAACCATGAGAACCAGGAGATTGCTGTGCCCGTGGCAAATCTGAAGTTGTCATGCCAGCCCTTGGTAAGGGATTGTTTTTGAAGACTCACGTGGGGTTGGCTGCAGGGAACTGGACATCGCTGGATGTTTGTGGACATTTCCCCTAGGATCCTGACCATAAGCTCTGCAGCTTAGTCTAAGTCTGCAGCTCACGGGAAATGCCCAGGGTAGCCTTGGCCTGGCTGCAGATGCCCTCAGAAGGACATGATTAACTGGGCCAGGTGCCATGCTGGGGACTGCAGGACATTCTGCTTTTTGTCTCTGCCCCTAATTCAGCTCCATCTTTTGTCTCTTTGCAGCTGAGTTTGGACAACTTCAAGCTGCAGCCTCCGGTGACCTTCCGCCTGGCAGCGGGCTCTGGCCCAGTACACCTTGCTGGCTGGCATCAGATTGGTAAGGACTCATGGGTGGGGAGAGGCTTGGGAGGAGCGAGGGATATGGAGGGGCTCCCTCCAGCGAGACCTCTGGCTGGGGAACCCCTGGGAGATGCGCTTGGTGCTGCCCAGCACATGTGCTTGGTGCCTCCTTTGTGCTGGTTCCCCAGGGGCTGTCTCCATGCAGGGATTCATTCCCTGCTGTAAAGCCTCGCACAGGAAAAGGGGTCTGGATGGTCCATGCTGTCCTCTTTTCCCATGGCTGGCTGTTGCCATTCCCCTCTGAGAAGTCTCTCCAGCTGGGATACAGCTTATTGCCCACAAGCTGCTGTTAAAACTGCTCCAGTGCTCCTGGGCTGCTCTGCTCTTGGGGTGTCTTGCGGGCCAGTTGTATTTGCAAAGACATACGTTGGTGAGTTACAGTTATTTGCATCTCCCAGTGCACAGGGAAGATGCTTCCTTTGAGGAGGATGATGACTTGTCTGAAGAGGAGGTGGAAGAGCTTGCTCCTATCATGCCAGCCAAGAAGTAGAAAAGGAAGCAGTAACTTATCTCCAGGCAAGGTGAGGGGCCGGGCACCCTCGGAGGAAGGGTCCGGGTGACTGTGATGCCAGCATGGCGAGCGTGGCTGAAAGCTGCCCTGCTGCAGGAGGCTGCTGCTCTCAGTCTGGTTCTTCCTCCAGGTACTCGTTGGGGCTTCTCTCCCCGGAAGGCTTTTACCTCGGACACCTCTTGCCAGGACCTCAACGTTTGCTGCTTTGTTGTTTTTTGGGTTGTTTTGGGGTTTTTTTTTATTTTCTCTTGTAACTTTTTGGGGAGCAGAGGCTGCTCCCAGTACTGGGGTGTCTCCTTTCCCACAGCCCTGGGAGGTTGATCCCAAAACTGGATGGATGCTGCTGGTATATCCCCTCTCCCCCATCCCTGTGCTGGGAATCGGGAATGGAGAAGGTGATCCTTGTCCTGTGCCTTTTTGTTGTCCTGAACCTCTGCTCGGTGCACCCCATCTCCCTAGCTTTGACAAACCCAATCCTGGCCTCTTTCCCAGCAGATGGATGTAAAGCCAGTGGTGGGACAGGCAGTTTCACTGATTGTAGTGTGTTTGCTTTTCTTTACTCACAATTTGATGGTTTTTATACACTTGGCAGTGTGAAACTGGGGCCCAGGCTGCATCCTCAACTGCAGTTACGGTGGGGTGGAGCTCACAGCCTATTTGTGAGTTGGGGGGAGGTTCTAGGTCAATCTGCTTTGTAAAGAACTCTTTTTACACTCAATAAAGGTCTCTCAGGTGCCAGGTCTGGAGGGGGGTGACTGCTGGCTGGCAGGTTCCTCCCATGCTCACTGCAGTGGAAAGATGCTTCTGCGCCTAGACCCCTGACACTTGCTTCCCTTGGCGATGCTGTGGAGCTCCCAGGAGGGACCCGGGGGCTCCTCTCTCTCCCTTGTGGGCCCTGCACGCTTGTGCCCTGTGAGCCAGCTCAGCGCTGCATCCAGGCTACAGGGAGAAGGGGCAGAGTCTCAGGTGGCTGTATGGGGCAGGGACCCAGCTCCCCGGTGCTCCCAAAGGTAACCCAGCTGTTAGCAACACCCCCCTGATTTGGGCCACATCAGCCCTGGTGCTGGGCACTGTCACAGCAAGGTGACACAGCTTGTGTCTTGCTCTCAGCCCGGTGCTGTCCTGTGGAGGGGTGAAACACCAGCGCCTGTGGGGTGTGGGGCAGGTTTGAGCTCTGGCCTTTGCTGGGGAGTTGTGTTCCCCCCGTGTCTGGGTACCTAGAGAGGGTTTGATCCTGTCTGCGCTTCAGTCAGGTGGCACTTCTCACCCCTGGGAGCTGGTTCTGTCCTTAAATGTTTCTCCGGCGGTTTCCCTGCATCCGATCTTGCATCCCTCGCCCATGGGCCAAAGCCTGTCCCGGCCCTCCTTGTTCCTGACACTGGCTGCTGTCCCTGCGAAACACCATGTACTGTCCTGCCTTGCTGGCCCTGTCGGTGCCCTGGGAATGCGAGTTTCTGGGTTGCATGGACTCCAGTAGAAAATCCTCCAGGGCAGATCCTCGGCTCAGGCTCCATCCTAGGTTGTTAGTGAGGCTGTTTCTCTCTGGGGCCCGTGCAGCTCCCCTCCGCATCCCACCTCCCCCTGTTTCCCTCTGGCCCCAAACAGCCCTTGACCACCATGGAGGGAGGCTTTGATGCCCCTTGCAGCAAAGGGGAAAGGACTGCTGGCATCTCAACCCCATGGCATGGTCCCTGGGGGCGATGCCCGCCTGGGAGGCACCAGAGGACAGAGCGGAGCGGGCCTGGGGGCGATGCACCCCGCTGTCTGGTGCGTGGCACCCCGCAGCAGCGCGGGGGGCGGACGCCGGGGGCTGGGAGAGGCAGCGGTGTTAGCCCGGGGCCCGGGAGCGGTGGGAGGCGGCGGGGCCCGCTAGGTGGCAGGCGGGCAGCGCGGCGGCTCCGCGGCTCCGCTCCCGTCCGGGGGGACCGGGGTCCAGCCGGCTCCTGGCCTCTCCTTGCCTCTCCCTGGGCGGCTGCCTGTCCCTGCTGGGGGCTTGCACCGAGGCATGGCCACGCATCCTGGGTCTGGGCAGCCCCAGGGATGCAAAGGGCATCCAGCACCCCGCTCCTGCTCCGCGTCCCTGCGTGGAGCGATGTGCTTGGGCCTGGCCCTGTGGGGAGGACGGGTGCCGGCTGGGAGAGGTCGTGTCCCTGGGGAATATCGTTCCTCCTGCCATCCCAGGGCAATAGGGCGCCCGGAGCTGGCGGTCTGTGCCCGTGCCCATAAGCACTGTGAGATACCTTCGAAACTTCCCTTGCATTGGGGAGGTTTGTGGGAAGTGATTTGGTAGCCTTGCTGAGTGAAGAGATGCAGGAGCATCCTCCCCGAGAGCTGGATGCATGTTTGAGAGGCGCCGACAGGGCACAGCACCCCGGTGCCCTGTGCTGATGGTGCAGGAGAGGATTTTGGGGTGGTGAACGGAGCTGTGGCTGTGCCGTGCCGGGATGGTGCCCAGCCCCTGCCAGGGCTGGCACATGCAGGACCTCGTAGATCTCCTCGACTGTGTGTGCTTGGAAAGGGTCAGGGCTAATTTATCTGCTGGGCCTTGGTCCTGCTTGCTCTCCGCGGAGGAGCAGCTTGGCTCGGGGGAGATAAGAGCCAGTAGATCATTTTTAACAAGGTGTTTCTGGAAGGGTGGGCTGGGGGAGGCGGTTNATGGCGGGAGGCTGGGAGGGGGGATGCACTCACACACAGTGCTTAATGGGGAAGGATGGGATTACAGGGGTCACGCTAGGTGAGCAGCTTCCTTCGCGGAGCTGATGGTATCAAAGCAGGTGCCCCCGGCTGCAAATACCTTGCGCAAACAAACAGGGCTGTCTAAGAGCAGGTGAGCTCGGGCATGGCCGGGCTGGGGGATGCTCAGGGGTGGCGGGGGCAGGAGGCTCTCTGTGCATGGGGAGTGAAGCATGGGGCTCCCACTGTGAGGGCTGCCTTCTTTTGCATAGGGCGGGGAAAAAATGAAGTTGTGTGCCTGTGTACGTATGTGGGTTCCCCATGCTGGAGGTGCATGTAAGGGTGCAGAGCCCATTGCTCTCCCATGGTGTGGAGGAAGTACCGGGACCCAGGGAGCCAAGTGATACCGCAACCTAGGTGATGGCTCTGGGGTTGCTCCGGGAGGTGGTTGGCTCTGAGCATCCCTCCTCTCTACTGCATTTTGGGGGTCTGCATGCTGACATTGCTGGGGATGGATCCTTCCCCACTCCAGCAGCACCAGGGAACCCTGGCTGTGCAGCAGAGACACACGGCCATAGCATGGCTCAATGTGGGTCACCATGCACGAGCCACATGGCCTTGCACCCACACTGCTGTGCTCTCTGTGGCCCTCCCGAACTGGCCTGCTGCACTCAGTGAGGGGCTCAGGCTGCTCACTGCAGGGTCTGGCCCAGGTGCAGCCCTGCTGGGCTGGGGCTTGGCTGCCTGCCTCCAGCCAGGTGGCGGGGCTGGGCTGGTGGCTCCCAGGGGGTGCTCTGGTTTCAGAGGTCAGGTTTGAGTTGCTTTTTCAGTGATGGAGCAGAGGGATGGGGAGCTGGTCTGCTGAGTGTGGCCAGGCAGCGGTTTTCCTTGCAATGCCTCAGATGATCCTGCCCCAATGGTTTTGTTGCTGGGTTTCAACTCTCCATGCCTGAGAGCTCGGCCCCAGGGTGGCTGAGAGGCACAGCTGTAACCGTGCTGTAGGTGGGGCTGGTCCCCTGCTCCATGAGCTCTCTGTTGCTGGTTCCCACACTGAACTGGGGTAATACTGCTTTTCTCTGAGGCTTGGCTGCCTGGGATATGGAGGAAGCCAGTGGGACACCCCATGGAGGAAGCCAGTGGGACACCCCTGGAGATGCAGCATCCCCTGTTATCCCAGGGTGCAACTGCTCTGCAAGATGGGGCAGAGAGCTGTGGGGTGCGTGGCACCTCGGTGGCAGCAGGAGCCAGGAAAAGGGCCAGCAGAGCCACCCTCAGCTGGGNGTTTTTTTTGGGGGGGGGGGATGAGGGGAGGGAGTGGGCACAGCTCGACCCTGGCAGGGTGGTACAGCTGCTTCATGCAGGGTGGGAGAGGCAGTGCTGGCTGATGAGAAAGAGCATTTGGCTTCTTAAAGGGTAGAAGGAGATGGTTTCAGGGTGCTGGTTTCCTCAGGAGTGTCTAGGTAGCTGGGACAAGGGGCTGTGGCAGGAGGGACAGTCCTGCTGGGAGGCAGAGGTGGCACCATGGGGGAAAATGGTGCTGGTGGCAGGAAGCTTGAGGAGACCAAACTTGTCTTCCCCACCACAGGACCAGCCCATCCCAAAGCCTTGCCATGAGTGCTGCCTGGTCCCCAGCACTGCTGCAGGGCGACGCCAGGGGAGAGAGAACACCCCAATCCCAGAGGGAGCAATGGAGGGGACTGGGGTGTTGGCACTGCCAGGCCCCTTTCTAAGTGANGGCCTGCTGCACTCAGTGAGGGGCTCAGGCTGCTCACTGCAGGGTCTGGCCCAGGTGCAGCCCTGCTGGGCTGGGGCTTGGCTGCCTGCCTCCAGCCAGGTGGCGGGGCTGGGCTGGTGGCTCCCAGGGGGTGCTCTGGTTTCAGAGGTCAGGTTTGAGTTGCTTTTTCAGTGATGGAGCAGAGGGATGGGGAGCTGGTCTGCTGAGTGTGGCCAGGCAGCGGTTTTCCTTGCAATGCCTCAGATGATCCTGCCCCAATGGTTTTGTTGCTGGGTTTCAACTCTCCATGCCTGAGAGCTCGGCCCCAGGGTGGCTGAGAGGCACAGCTGTAACCGTGCTGTAGGTGGGGCTGGTCCCCTGCTCCATGAGCTCTCTGTTGCTGGTTCCCACACTGAACTGGGGTAATACTGCTTTTCTCTGAGGCTTGGCTGCCTGGGATATGGAGGAAGCCAGTGGGACACCCCATGGAGGAAGCCAGTGGGACACCCCTGGAGATGCAGCATCCCCTGTTATCCCAGGGTGCAACTGCTCTGCAAGATGGGGCAGAGAGCTGTGGGGTGCGTGGCACCTCGGTGGCAGCAGGAGCCAGGAAAAGGGCCAGCAGAGCCACCCTCAGCTGGGACCACCCTGGTGGTGGGTGTGATGAGTGTCCCATTCTCTGCAGCGTTAGCTGTGCTATCCCTGTTCTGTCCTGCTGGGCAGGGGGCACAGATACCTTTGCTGTTGCCTCAGGGAGCCACCTGCACCCTAATGCACAGGGCTGGCCCTGGCAGAGCTGAACCAGGGACACATTGCAACCAAGAGATGAAGCAGCAGGATCTGGAAGGGCCAGGCTGCTGGCGATTCCCATCCTCTTCCCATCAACATGCCTTGCAGAGGGAAATACCACTGGTGCATTCTGTGGGAGCAGCCCTCTCTGCTGAAGAAACTCAGGTTTGGGGGCATCTCCTGCTCACTGGTGCTTGGCTATGTGCTGGGTCCTCCCCAGCGTGCCTTGAGCTGGCTGGGAGCATGGGCGTGTGGGTGTTCACCCCACCAACTCCTCTGCGGGGGGAGAAGAGGCTCCTTCAGCTTTCGGCTCCACAGCGGGTGCGGGTGGCTGATTTATCACGGCTGCTTCTGACTGCAGATCCCAGCACAGGAGGTTGCTTACAGCCAGGCTCTGCTCCAGGTGTTCACAGGCTGCGATAGCTGCTTAGCGTGCCTGCTTGCAGTGGGGATGCATGTCCCCAGCTCCGTGGTGCCACCCAGGATATGAGAGGGGGTTGTTTCCATGGAAGTGCTGCTGTGACAGCTGTGGCTTTATGGTCTGTAGTGGGGGCACGGCAAAAGGTGTTGGGGAGCACAGAGTGATGCTGGAGCAGGGGGGTTGTGCCATGAGTTGGGTTTAAACTCGCAAACACATAAAGCAGGTGCTCAAAGCGACCAGCGGTGGGCTGTGGTGGAGAGCCCCATGCAAGACAGCCTGGGCGAGGCTCCGTGGCAGCCGTCCCTCACCGTCCCTTCCCGCATCCTCAGCCCAGCCCGCCTCGCGTCAGGGCAGCATTAGCTGCTCTGCTCGTGACAGCCGCAGCCAAGATACCCGGAGGTCGCAGGTGTCCTGGCCTTCGACCCCTCCAAGGCGTGAATCTAATCGCTGTGGGCTGGGCTGTCCCTGACACTGGCAGGACCGTCACCGCTGGCCGTGTGTCCCTGCCAGGGCTGGTGACAGCCGGGGGGACGGGGTCTGCCCAGAGCAGCTGGACTGTGCCCCAAGGGGATTTAAGATCTGCCAGAGGGATCCTCCCGGGGAGGCACCTTGCTACAGGGAGCACAGGGACCTTGCGGTTCCCTTTTTCCAGCCCCATGGGTGGCAGAGCCCTAGGCTGGATGGGCAGGATTTGACCTCTGTGGTGTCCTTGCTGGTGATGGCTCTGCATAAGGGCTCTGCAGGACACCCTATACCCCCTCCATGCTTCCAGCCCCTGCTCCCCTGATGGGCTCTCAGGGGGATGGAGACCCCTGAGCAGCAGGGCATGAGGTTTTGGGGGCTGGATAGGAAGACCCATCGCTGATGGGCAGAGCAGAGTGAAGCGAGTGCAGGGGACAGGGATCTTGTCTTTGGCAGGTCTGCCCTGCTAGACCTCCCAGTACTGAGCTAACTGGGAAGAGGCAGCATGGTCTAGTGGTGGGGCTAAGACCTGAGGAGATGGGATTTTGACTCCTGAGAATAAAGTGGGAGCAGAGTCATTGGAGACCTCTCAAACCCCATCTGAATTCCCTAGGTGCTTGCTCCTGTGCCTAGGCTGGCTCCCTGCAGCCCTGACCCGTCCCTGCATACCCTGGAGATGGTGTCTGCACCACGATGGGAGCTTGGGCACCTTGTACATGCCGTGGCCCCACTCCAGGATGGTGTGGAAGTTCCCTACTGCAGCCAGTGCCTGGGAGAAGCCAGTGTCTCCAGGCTCTGGCTGTGGTTTTGCCTGGGACCACATGTTCCTCACCTTCCCGAAACTCAGAGTTGTGCTGGCTGGCACAGAGACCAGACATGGCCCTGGGCATGGGAGTTGGAGAGGGACACAGGTCCTGCACCAGAACCAGAGCCAGCGTGGGGTGGGGGCTGTAGGGCTGTTGGGAGCTGGAGGGCTGGGCTTGGATGAGGGCTAGCAGTGCGGGTTGGGGCAAACATGGGGCTGGCCAGCAAGCTGAAGGTCGGTGGCCAGCTGGGGGAGCAGCAGGTGCCATGGAGAGCATGCCCACCTTGTTGCTTCTTTGGGGTTCACTCTTGCTGGCCTGCTGCCTCCCCCAGTCCCCCCAGTTCTCACAGGGCTGTGTGGGGTGCCCTAGGGGCTGGCTCCCTGGGGCCAGCATCAGGATGAGCTGTGGCTCTGCCGGGCTGGGATGTCAAAGGGGCCATAACCCTGGTGTTTTGCAAACTCCTGGGGTCAGCAGTTCAGCTGCCACTGACACAGGGGCCCAGAGACACACACGGGCATTTTGGGTGGATGCTGTAAGCAAACAAACGAAGGTAGAGTTACAGCCGACAGACAGTCCCCACCACCACCACTGCTGTTAGTTTTAGGCTTAACCCCCCCCGTGGGCTGGCACAGGCATCCTCTTCCTAAGAGAACCCAAACCAAAGCCAAATCTTGTCCAGCTGGCTGAGAGCCGACACTGAAGCTGGGCAGGAAAGGGCCAGCATTTTGCTTCTCTCTATCTCAGCTCCTTGTGGCCCTGCAGGATCCTCTCAGTCCATCCCATGGAGAGGACAGTGACCCCTGGCATTGAGTGATGGCTTCCACCTTCCTGGGTGGCCAGTGGACCCCCCTCCCACCCAGCCTGGCTTTGACCCCCCTTCCCAGCCCTGCCTGATGGTATGTGGCTGGAGACCCCAAGGAGGGTGCTGCTGCTTGGGCTGGGGCTATGACGCTGGGAATATTGTGCCAGCCAGGAATGACTTGGGACCAGTCCTGGAGGTGCTCTTTGGCCTTTGCAATGGGTGAGGAATGAAGCCGAGCTGCTTAAATGCCATGATCATGCACGTCCTCATTCACACAGCCATGTGCATCACCCCTTCCTCGTGCACATGTGTCATGGCCATTCCTGGCCAGGCTGCTCATTCACTGAGCCCTGCTAGAGGCAGAGCAGATTCACACAAGAATGCCCAACCTTGGATTTAAATCACTCCAGACTGCAGATGCCACCTTCTCCCTGAGCTGCTCCCACATGAATTGCCCTCGCTGGGAGCCTTCGGTCTTTCTGGCTTGCCTAGCTCAAGCCCAGCTGTGGGCCTCTGTGTGGACCCCTTCCCAAGCTGGGTGGCCACAGAGCCATCCCGGTTCTCTCTCCTTGCAGGCAGATGTGGCCTGGGGGTGCGTCTCCCCATCACTGCGCACCACAAGGCTCCTGGCCTTGCTCAGCACTGCCAGATCTTTACCCATGTGCCTGGCTCACCTCTGAACCCCAGCCATGTGCAGGGTGTTGGATGCCAGAGCCGAAAGCAGTGCTGGTCTCATCAGAGCCAAACATAGCCATGAGACAGATGCTTAACACAATGGAAAAGCCCTCCGTGCATCCATGGACTGCCTTGGATGAACTCCGGTTCTGCCAAGGGACCAGGAGCAAAGCTGCCCCGTGCTGAACCACCCAAGGCTGTCCCTGCCACGCTGATGTGGCCAGTGAGCTCTTCTCCAAATTGCCCAGCCTGGATGGAAAGAAGAGCCCAGCTTTGATTCCTCTGATCTGCAGGAGCATCGCTGCCTGGGAGTCAGTATGTGGCCACCAGAGGATGATGGAGCCACTATTGACACCAGCACTTCCAGGAGCAAAGCCTGAAATTATGGAAGCAAAGGCCACGTTTCCAGAAAGCTGCTGGGCAGGAGGGACAGGAGGCGATGAAACCTCCTCCAAAGGGCAGAGGAGTGAGCCCCGTTCCCTGAAATGAAGCCATGAGAGCAGACTGCTGAAGAGGCACCTAACAGGGCCATGTCACCCAGGTTGGTCCTGCACAGGGGTGAGCGCAGCTCTAGGGGGCTGTGACCAGAATGCAGGGCTAGTCTCCTGGCCTGGCGTTCCCACCACCCATGAAACATGCCTCAACCCTGCTGCTAGTAATTGAATAGAGAGGAGAATTAATTGTGAGTGGGCTGTGTCTCCCCTCCCCGCTCCTCGTTTGCCCCGGGGCTGCCTTGGCGCTGTGGGTAGCGAAGACAAGGTCATTCCCATGTAACACATCCCGGTGGGGTTCAGCCAAGTTCCTTCCCTTTGGAGGGGGGGGACACACACAGGTTAATGGCGAGCAGTGGGATCGCCCCAGGCTGCTCCGTGCTGCTCAGCCATAGAGGAGCTGCTGTTGCCTCCGAAACGCCCCATTAGTGCTGCGGTCCCGTTGTGAAGGATCAGCGGGCAGGGCTGGGTGTGCTGGGCTGCGGGGCTTAGGCTGGGAAGGGTGAGAATGGAGTGGGCTAGCATCCCTCTGGGTCTGCTGGGAAGCCTCCATGTGTTCTTTCTAGGGTGGCAAAAGCCGGTTTATGGCCAAGCATCCTCCAGGCACAGCTGTAAAGTGTTAAAGGATCCTGGTTTCATGCATTTTGGCTTTCCATCATATGGTGTTGGAGGAGAGGGAGACGCTTGGGTGCACGGCAGTGCTGCCTGTGCTCCAAAATCCTTGTCTTTGCGTGCCCCAGCCTTTGGCTAGCCCTCAGCCCCACGCTAGCTGCCCCACTGCCTACACTGCCCCTTTTCAAAGGCAACTGCTCTGCAGACTCTCCAAGCCCTCTGTGCCTTCAGAGAGGAGGACGTCTCCTCACCCTCCAGCTGGCTCAGTGTTGCAGCGTGCTGCTGCAGGTGCTGCTCACCTCCATCAGTTGGGATTAGCGCTGTGGTCCTTTCTATGTCCCTGGCCTGGCAGGAGCAGGGAACTGTGCCTTCTCACTTCTCTGTGAGTGACAGCAATGTCCTGGTTGCTTTTCTGCCTGATAGTTTCCCTTGGTAAAGAGACGTTCAAGCCAAACTTGCGGATGTTTTGCTGGCTACCCCTCACCCCGAATTCTCCCAGCTTCCTCTTCTGATGTGAACTCCCAGTTTGCTAGGAGCCTTTGTCTCCACTTGCCCCAGTGTGGACTGGTTGCCCCTAAAGCCATGGTTGGTCTTGCTTTTCTTAGCTCTGCCTTTCTGAAGTAAGTGATGGTAGTGGGGAGGTTTTAGGCTGATGCTCAGGGAAGAGCTGGTAAACAGCTACACCTTGTTGGCTTTGACCTCTCGCGGGGAGCAGGGGCTTGCTCTGCCATCCGTTACCCTGCAGGAGGAGAGGGCTGTCTGTGGGCCACTTCTGACCTGGACTGGGCCAGATGGGAATGATGCTTTAGAAGAAACAGGCTGGAAGCTGGAGCTGGGACCTGGGCTGTATCCTGCAGATGTGCGAAGGGTCATCCTGGAAGAGTGCAGGGACAGTGCTGGGGTGGCCCTGGGTGGGTGCGTGCAGTGCTGAGGTTCACAGGAGGAAAGGGGAGAGACGCCCCCCCCCTTGCACCCCCTGTGGTCTCTCCAGTCTCTGCTGTATGGCAGCACATGCAGCGCCCTCCCAGGGGGTCTCACAGTCCCTCGCCTGCTGCCCCCTCCACCTCCTCAAATCTTCTCCTGGTCTGCTCACTGCCAGACTGCAGTCTAGGCTGCTCCAGGAGCTGCCCCCATGGTTCCCAGCTGCTGGGAGGCTCTGTGTGGGGTGTGAAGGGGAGGTGAAGGTGGGGAAGGTCTGGGAGCAAGCCTGGACTCCAGTCAGGCGGGGACAGCCATCTCTGTGTCCTCATTCCCCTCTCCTCTGCTTCTTGGTGTTGCTGCCCTGTGGCTGCACCTGGGCACCCTCAGCTTTACAGCAAAAGAGGTGAGGGGGCTGCAGCTCACATCTCTGGTGTTCAATGCTTCATCTGCAGAGTTTAACATCCCTGAAGAACATAAAATACACAAGCTGTTCTCTGAGGGAAACACACTCCTGTGCCTGCCCAGCCTAAACACGGTCCCAGTTCTGCAGATCAGGGCAATGGAGCAGTGGGGCACCAGGGCAGGGCCTGATGTGACCATGCTAGTAGCCTCCTCCAGGGTTCACAGCTGTGATCCAGGCTGCCTGGAGTGCTGGGGACAGAGCAGGTCCCCAAGTCTTTCTGCTGGGAGGGGATTTCTTCCACTAGCTCCATAGTAGCTTGGCCTGAGGCTGGGGTTTCTCTGCTCCGCAGGAGAGCCAGACAAGGCATTTAGCCTTAGTGCCTGGGGATGGAGGGGACCCTCACCTCATGGACTCAGGGGCTTAGCTCAGATGGCCTGCAAAGGAGCTGACAGGCAGGCTGATTTCCCTTGTGCTGCCTTGCACAGGAGAGAAGCTTTCCAAAAAGATTTGTCCTTTACTTAAAAAACAAACTGCTGGTGGTGGTGGTGGTGGTGGTGTCATTCTTGATGCAAACATGGTTGACTCCATGGTGGGCTGAGAAGCACCGAGGGAAGGAGGCAAATGCCTCTGTGCAAGCACCCAACTTCCCTGCAAGGAGCAGATCTTGGCCATGAGCCAAGGCAGCAGCAGAGGTGGGATGAGCCCAGCAGTCACGATGCCGCCTGTCCCCAGCTGCCATCACCAACCCGCTCGTGTCTCTCCCCTGCCCGAAGGTGGGATAGGACGGGGGCTGTGGAGGCCTTGGCTGTGGGCCCAAGGATGGCTGGCAGGAGCATCGTCTGTCATCTGCTGTCAGGCGAAGTGTGGCCACCCCTGGGTGATCCCGCACCAGCTTGATTTTACAGCCATGACTGGCACTTGAGCCTGTTTGCCGAGGGCAGGGGGCACACTGGGCTGTCAGCTCGTGGCTGCCTCTGACCCCGTTACAGGACACCATAAATCTCCTGGTTCAAGGCAGCCTGGGCTGTTCTGGACACTGTTGAATACGGTGTGCGGTGTGCAGGATAATGCGTGGCCTGACCCTGGGCCCACCGAGGTAAAGCAGGGGTGGCTGCTGCTGAGCAAGAGCAGCATCTGGGAAAGAGACAGTGCCTAAATCCCTTCATTTTTTTTCTATATAAAAAAGTGAGTATTGTCTTAATTTAGAGCATCAGGAATACCTAGTGCTGCCTGCCCTGGTTTTGCCTGGTTTTCCTTAGGCGGCCCAGAGAGGTGAGTACGGGGAGCCGCCTCAGCCGCGCCATGGTGCATCAGCTGTTTGCATGGTTCGACACAGAGGGTGTTTCTCTCAGGCATGTGCTGGACCGAGGGCCTGGATGCGTGAACGTGTGCTGCCCGTGGAAACCCTCTCCTGCTTCTGCCAAACACCTTTGGTGCCCACCCTACCTGTTCCTGTTGTCCTCCTAACATCTTCCAGTTAAAACACAGGCTTGGCCCAAGACTTATTTCTACATGTAGGAAAACCCCTTAGAAACATCCTTCTGGCCTTTTGCACCAAGGGGAAGGAAAATGAACAAGGGGCTTATTTTGTGGGAAATTTTGGCCAGAACAAGGCAGTTGCCCTCCCTGTGCTGTGCTAGGTCTGACGATACTGGTGCAGGGGGGCTGTTTTTCTCCGTGAGCTCTGTGGGGCCAGCCCAGGGATGGGGCAGTGCCCAGGCTCCGCTCCCTGCCTGTGGCATCCCCCTGGCAGCGATGATGCTGGGCAAGACCAGGTGAGACCCCTGGCACCCCAGGAGATCCATCCCCGCAGTGACTGTAGGCAGCGTTTTAGGGTGAAACGCTAAGTGTGCGGTGGGGAGAGGTGCAGGGACACGTGTGTCTGGGGCTGCTGGGTGCCTGAGCAAGGGGCAAACTGCGCGAGCTGGATGTCAGCGTGTGCAAGAGAGAGAGAAATGTCCTGTGACTGCAGCTGCGTGTGCCTACGCGTGCAAAGTGGGGGTGCGTGTTTTCGGGGTAGGGGCGAGCGTGAAGGGCTGTGCGGGTTTGTGCTGGGGGTCGTGTAGTGTGTGCGTACAGGGTTGCGTGTGTGTAGGGGGGCTGTGCGTGGGAGGGGTGCTAGTGGGAAAGAGGGGGCCGTCTGCGTGCGCAAGCTCTGCACGCGTGAAAGGGTCTGCGCGGGTGGCCTGCACGGGTGTGCGCGAGGGCTGCGTGTGTGCACGCGTGTGTGCGTGCAGGGGGGCTGCACGGGCGTGTGCAGGGCTGTGTGCGTGTGCAGGCGGGCCGTGCCCGCGCGTGTGTGCGTGTGCGGCGGTGCA
>VZTL01025365.1:0-46831 GCA_013400535.1 Scopus umbretta | reverse complement strand
GGGGAAAAAAAAAAAAAAAAAGAAGGAAACATTAAATCTCTTGAGTGAACATCCCCAGCCAGCCCCGCTCTGCACATGCTGCCCTGGGACTGTGACTCTCTCCAAAGGGTTAAAGCAATTGTTCTTCATAGGGAGGGCAAACAAAGACACTGGATAGGAGCCAGAACCAGGGATGACTTTTCATCCAGTCTTTTTTGATTGTTTGTTTTCTCTGTTTCCTTGAGTATTTTTGTTTTGTTTTGGTTGTGTACAAATTGAATATGAAATGATTGAAATATTTATTTAATATGTGCATTAAAAATTTGTATTAGTCTAATTGAGCCTGATGCTTTCCAGGGAGGGGCCGGGGCTGGAGAGGCAGGTTGGAGAGGGGCAAGGGAGGACGTTGAGGTGCAGGATGGGGCTGACGCTTGGCCTGAGCCCCTTCCGAAGGGAGCAGATGTGGGAAGTTGGAGGATGCCCCAAGGTCTTGTGGAAAGCATGGTTTTCCTTGCAGCAAATTCCAGGTTTAATGGGCAGATGTCATGTTCTTGCCCTGTCGGGACAGGCCCATTGCAGGCTGGATGGGGGCATAGTCCATCAGAGCCTTGACCACTGGTTTTAAACAGGCGATGAGGCTTTCCAAGAGAGAAAGCGGATACCTGCTTCCCTCTGGTCTAGACGAGCTCGGTGTCTGTGAAAACCAAGTTATTGAGTCCTTTCCTTTGGTGGATGCTCAGCCCTGCTAGATCTTGCTCAGAGGGGCTGGTGGAGACCACTCAGATATGGATTGGTCTCAGATATGGAAGGATGAAATAATAAAGTTGTTAAATATGTTTTAAAAAATAAATAAATAATTGCAGAAATGGAGCAGCCTTGCAAGGTGAGTCTTACCATTGCCATGCCAGCCTGGCTGGTACTGCCATCCCTAGGGGGTACCTGTGGCATTGCTTAATGCTCAGGGTGTTACCCTTCTGCAGGGTGCAAGGATGAGCCATCCCCTGTCTGATGCCACAGGCTAGGCTGAGCTGTCAATATATATATCATTAATTTCAAGGAGGGAAGCCTGGGACTGAGCACTCAGCCATACTCTATGTCTGAGCATCACCGGTGCATCACAGAGGTCATGGGTGATGCTTGGGCCATAGGACAGCCCTGCTAAAGGCAGACAGCCTTTGCCTGGCTGTCCCAGGAGGACCCAAGGACTACAGAACCCCGGAGCCTATAGCACTGGGGCAAGCCCATGTTGTGGTCTCCAGACTACAGGAACTAAAAGTGAATGGCTCCTGGCCTTTCCCCAGGAAGCAGGAGAGAAGCCATACTGCCCTAGCTGTTGGCACAGGGATGACTGCCCCATCCTGAGCCCCAAGCAGCGGTGCATGTGTGTCCCTGCCCATACAGGACTTTGCCACACAATGCCGTCTGGACACAGCGACAAGGCTGGAACTGAGCAATGTTTGGGAGAGTCTACCTTATGAGACGAGACAGAGAAACCCAGCTGGTCCAGCTAGCCAGCGTGGGGTAAGAAGTAAATGTGAGGTGAACACACCAGGGCAATGCCAGGCAGGGAGAAGAGCTGTTTTCAGGCTAAATGTGGTTATGGCAGAGAAACCGTAGATGGGCAAGAATAAATCAAAGTGGCAAGAAAAGGGGTCTGTGCTTTCTGAGCAGGGCCTGGACCAGGGCTTGATCCACCAAGACCCAGACCCTTTGGCACATGCTGTCTCCTCTCCCATCCCTTCTCTCACTTTACAACACTGCTGGCCTTCATTGCAGGGCCAACCCATGACAACTCGCTGCGAGGTCTGCTCGGGGAAGGGTACCCACTGAAGATGGTGGGCTGTGTGATGCTGTGGCAGTGTTGGGGCTCACCTGGGGCCCCTTGGGCATGCCTCAGCTTGGGAAGAAGGACTGGGGTGTTTGTTTATTGCATCAGGCTCAGCTTTCAAGCATCTCCCTGCCATCCCCCCTCCCCCTCCTTTAATTAATTCTGGGTAAGAAGTCCTGGCTTTATTGTGCCACCGAGCTGAGGGCTCCCTGTGGGAAAAGTCACACCTTCTGAACAGCTTCTGATACCATGCAAATGAAGGACAAGTCCAGGAAACGCTTTCATCTCGGACCTGTCCAGCCCCCTGCCTATTAATTACACACATTTCATTTGTGTGAGAGCAATTGCTCTTGGGGAGGGGGTGGGGGACGGCCATGGCTTGTGGATCATCTCGGCCCTGCTCTCTAAAGACCCCTCCTTGGAAGGGGGTTTATAGCCAGAAACGGGGATGCTCAGGGGCTCAGTGGAGGATCCCATATTTCTGCTCTCACACAGCTACTCCAGATCAAACTGTCTCATCGTCAGGCTGCATCAGGTCAGTGGGGAGAGTTCAGCACTGCCCCATGCCCTGCTCAGTGCCAGCAAGCCCCAGCTGTGGACCCAAATGCCACAGAACCACATTTGTGTCAGAGGGAGTTGCAGGACAGTGCAGAAATGAGCTCGGTGGTCTCCCAAGGGAGTGGGTCTCCAGGGTCAGGAACTCATGAGATGGGTAACTTTGGGCAAGATGACTGCAGAATGAGTCCCATGTAGGGAAATATCTTTCCACACTGCTACTGAAATGCATGTGTTAGGGGACTGCATTATGCTGTGACAGGGCACAAAGCTTTCTTGGCCACATGTGGACCAGACCCAACCCTCCTGTTGAGCCTTGGTCTCTCTGTGCTGCTTTCCTTTCTGCACAGTCCCTCTGACCACAGTGTCCCCAACATGGCTGCAGCTGAAGGCACCTCCAGGCTGGCTCCTGTTTTCCTGGGGCTGATGGGGAGAGTCAGCTCCAGATTCCTGACAAGGAGCAGAGCCAGGGGATGTGGAGTATGGTGGGTTTTCACAGCCTGTTTCCTGGCCATGATAATAACACTTAGCACTTCTGTAGCACCTGGGATGCTCCAAGCACCTACACATCTGCTCCTCATTACCACCCTGCTTCCCATCTGCAGCGTCTCTGCCCCCTCCCCTCACATGCCTACAGCAGTAACAACTCCCCCCTAGAAATGGTGCCACCCCCCAACTTTCCTCCTGGAAATCTCCTTCAGGGCAGGGTCCCAGTGAGGTGCAGCCACATTCGACTTTGGGGCCAGGCTGGAGTCTGCCCTCCAAGACTGGGATAAGCGGTTTGGGGTGGCTGCTGTGGCTTTGCTGCAGAAGACCTTTGGTGGCCAGGTTTGCTGTTTGCCTTCCTCTTGGAGTGAGGATGTGCAATCTTTGTCCTCTGGTGTTGACAACCTGTGGGCCAGGGGACACATGGCAGCTGTGGAACAGTGCACCAGGGGGGCTCTTGGGAGATGTTGGAGGGATATTTGGGACTCACTTAATGGGAACCTGCAGCCTTTCTGAGTCAATGTTGGCAGGCAACTGGTGCCAGGTTCTAACAAAGATGCTTGTCCACCCACTGGCCCTGTGCCATGTCAGCCAGAGGATGAGAAAGGGCTCATGTGTGGATGGGTTGAAGATTACAGCTGTTACTCCGTATTGCCCGATTAATGGCCCAGGCTACTCTGTAATGAAACACACTTTAGATGTGCTGTACTGGGAGCAGAGGGGATGCTCTTGGGCTTCATGTGACTTACACCATCTCTGCTATGTTCACAGTAGCTGTAGCAGCAGAAGGTCCCTCCAGGCTGTCAGATGTGATGACCAAGATGTAATCTGTGTTTGCAAAGTCCTAACTCAGGGGCTAGGGGAGGCTTGGCTGTGTTGGGAAGGACCACTCCAGCCATGCCCAGGTATTTGCACTTTGCTAAGCTTGTGCTGTTGATTGTTCTGAATAAGGGGATGCTGAGGGCTGCCAGAGCCTCCCCAGTTCAGTGGATACCTGATCTGTGCCCCTGTTCCCATTTAAGTCCTCTGTTCAGCCAAGGAATAGCCCCTTTCAGCCATGATCATGGCACTGTGAAGGGTCCTCGCTTCCTGGGCTGGCCTCTCCTGTCAATATGGCCAATAGCCTTTTTTTTTTTTTTTTTTTTCCTCTTAAAGCTTTTATAGTAGAAGGAGGAAGGAAAAACTCAGCCTCACTCTTGCTGTGATTATTTTTCCAACTCTTTCTGCTGTAGTAGCACATTTTGGTCATTGGAGTCTCATCTTTTATGAGCTGCTTACAGGGTAAACAGCAGCCCTTGTCCCAAAGACGTGCTGTTTTGTATGGTCAGCTGTAGCAGGTGGCATAAAATGGCAAGACAGACCATGGGTCTAGTTGTTACCCCAGCAAAAGACAGTCCTGGGAAGGGATTTGAAGGAGGGCTGGAAGGTGTCCCTGTGGAAGTTCATAGCAAACATGAGGAAAAACTCCAATTGCAACATCCAAAAAAAGCTGATGGAGTAGTTAAAGTGCAGGATGACGAGACCCAGGCTGTATGTCGGTAGGAAAATTTTGGCTGCTGAGATGTGAAATGGGACCTTGTGTGCTGGCTGGACTTGTGTGCTCAGGCCCCAGGATGCGGCTGCGCTCCCTGTCGCCCTGTGAGAAGCAGATGCCCAGCTGGGAACCGGCCCTTTGGTAATGGCCTGCGAATTTCCCTTGGCTCTGTTAATTGCCACCTGGCTGCTAGTTACAGCTCCGAGTCAATTGCTGTGAGTGTTGGGCCCTGCAAAACAACCCCTTGAAATCAGTTGTTAGCCCAATTAACAACCAGTTTGGCTTCAGTTCAGGCTGTTAACCATCAAACAGCTAACTGCTGGTAATGATTGATTTCTCAGCAGTTGGGGCTGCAGTGGAGGAGCCAACCTGTTTCACAAAATGCAATTAAAGCCAAGACTATGTGAACGCATCTGGCTCAGACAAACATTTGAGCTGTCCCACACCAGTAGAGCAGGCAAGGTGATGGCCAGGATTTCTATCCATTTTGATTAAAGCATGGGTCATTGGGGTGTGATAGGATGAACCGGCAGCCAGCGAGCCAGTGCTGCCACTGCACCATGTTCTAGGTAGGCAGTCACCGCTGTTTGTAGGGCGACCACTCACACCCATGGAGCATCACAGTGTTCAGAGTCCCCACGGATGGGAACTGTTCCGTGTCCAGCTCTCTTCTGCAGTTGCTGTTCCAGCCAGCAAACCTGCAAAGATTAGTTTGTCCTATTTAAATGTTTGTGTGTTTCCCCAAATCACTTGAGCCATTTCTATCTGCACAAACAGCTGGGAGCTTGTACAGGGAGAGTGGTTCCCATCAGCATATGCAACCCTGGGGATGCTTCCAGCACAGCCTGGGACACTGTCCTGTGTCTGCTGGTGTGTGATGCAGACTCATCTGCAGATGTGAGTATCTCTATGAAAGCTGTAAAATACTCTTTGAGTCCCAGGTAAGGCCAGGGGTTCAGGCAGGGCTTTAAGACTACTGGTCAGGTCTTCATTTCCTTCTACTGTTTCAGGCCCTGGTTCTCCACTGTGCACTGGTGGGTTGGTTCAAACACATTGCTGGTGCTACATCAAGGGCTTTTTTCCCTGGGATATTTTCCCCCTGATTAAAGTGGTCAATTCAAGCTGTAGCATGTACAGGGAGGAGGGAGACAGTCACCTGTTAGGGAAAGACTTTGAAAATGCAGTGGACACGCTGCAGAGGTTGACCTTCTGAAATGTACGCTCTGACGGCGCCAGGTAGCAAAGTGGCACAGAGCAAGGAGTGAGCGCCTCGGCATACGATGCCATGGCCCTCCTGCGCTGAGGGCACTGAGCTCTGTCTCTGAAGCTGGGTCCTGGTGACTTTCAGCAGGACATGGGCACCCAAAATCTGTGTATGTGTTTCAAAGATCTTCCTGCCAGGTTCCTCCAAGTGCAGATCTGGTTCCTGCCGATGCCATGGTTTTTGCCATTCTTTCACAGGAGCTATGGTCATTCCAGATTCCCAAGCAGTATGTATGCCAGCACAGCACATGTTTTCTGTAAATAGCTGTATTAGATATTCTTGTGCAAGCCAGACAAAGTTGTTTATTTTATCATGTACCTACTACAAGTAGCTCTGCTCTCTCCCATGCTGGGATTACCTTGCCACCCTTATTGAGGAGGCTGGGGAGGGCAGATTGTGTCTGGGACTCCCCCTGTGCCGGGCAGTGCATGTGCAGTGAGCTCCTGCATCCCAGGGGGGTTGGTCAGGACTTCTTCCTCTGGTCTGTACAATGAGAATCTGATTCTCACAAACAGAAAAATGGGAAGTTTGGGGTAAGCAGGAGACCTGACGATCCAGCTTTCCTGCTCCTTGGGTCTGTGAGCAAGTGTTTTATTTGCAGCTTGTGTATTTAACTGGGCTGAATACAGCAATCCTTGTCTGTGCATCTTCTGAGTGTCTCATTCCGCCTCAGCTGTTGCTAAATGCATCCTTCCAGGAGGTGGTGACGGGTGCCTCTCACCTGCTGGAGCCAGGCGAGCACTGGCTGCTCAGACTTTTTCTGTATAACAGAGAAGGACAGTTATAAACAGAAATGGTTGGTTTTGTTGGGGGCTTTTTTTAGACATCAAAAATGCTCCATCATCATCAGGCTGGCTTAGCCTTCAGCAGCCAATGCAACCGGAGCCAAACCCTCAGCAGAGAATTCAGCAAGAGAAGCGAGATAGACTTTCCAGGGCTATTTCTCCAAAGTCTTGCATACTCATTCCTCCTCTTAACCTTGTGCCACAGCAGCTGATGCTGTTCTAGGCTCCGTGCAGACACAGAGTGAGCCCTGAGGAACTCCCAGCTGGAGCTGAAAGCAAGTGGCATATCCCCATTTTAGAGAAGGAGTGGGGTGAATTAGTGCACAGAAAGATTAAGATCTGAAAGAAATCCTGGTAGAGCCGCTAATCAGCTGAATCAATCTGCAAGAGGCTAGGAAAAGGTATGGAAATGGCCCAATGGGGGAAGCGATGTATATATGAAGTAATCTGAGCTTTAAACAAAGTACAAAACCACAAAACTGATCTTTTTCTAAACCTCACATCTGCTTCCCCAGCTTTGACTGAAGGTTGGACTCTGTCCTGTATCCTGACTGGAATGAACTTGCTTTTGTACATGAGCAGATTTCAAGGTCATGGGAATTACTCTGAATGTCCCTCCTGGTCTTCTGCAATACTGATGGGAGGATCCTGCTCAGTGCCTTCTGAGTGAAAGCCATAGTCCTTGCTTAAGGAAAAGGAAGGAAGGAAGGATATCCTGCAGGGACTCTGTATTTCAGTATTATTTAGTATTTTTAATTTAAAATTGCCTAACTTCAACTCACGGCACTTGATCTTGTACTATTTTCTTCCAGCTTACAGTGCCATCCAACCTGACTGAGCTTCTGTAGGCACTGTTTTCCAGGTCTCTTCAAGCTCTTGTAGGGATTTTTTAAGCTGATTCCCATCTGTCAACATCTCTTGTGAAGTGCAGCCAAGTGTTTTGGCTGCAGCATCTGGTAGTGAAGTCCATCATTGTCTTGCTTGTGTCCAGGATCTTGGGAGGAGAAATGATGCAGTGACTGCCCACTGGAGTGATGCCTCTCTGCTCAGGGCTGGTGTTTTCCAAGAGGATCTTGCAGGGACTTGCAGAGCTATTGAACCTGACTGTGGAGCTGTAACCCTCATTGGTCAAGACCACTGAAACTGCAGTCTGTTTTGTAGAAGAGAGACATAGATCGTCCCTGCAGGAGGTGCAGCTAAGGCACAGTTACAGACTCCTGTCCCTTCTTTCCAGCTGCAAAGGCTACAGGACATCTTTAAAGCAAAGGTAGCATTTATTTTGCAAGGAGTGCTGAAATCCAGAGTCACACACTTGCCCAGGAGGGCTTAATCTCTGGTCATTCAAATATCCAGTTGGTGAAGTCTGAGCTATTTTGCTCTCAGATGGGTAAAGCCACAGTCATCCCTCTGACTTCATTAGAATCAGTCTGGATTACTTCAAATGTGAGTAGAGGTTGGTTTGACCTAATTATCCTCAATGCCCATATCTGCAGTTCTCCTACGCTAAGCCAGAACAGCGACAGCAGTGAGTGTGGAGGTTTTCATATACCCAATGTTTTTGGCAGAATCTGTGTTTCAAGAGCTGGTTGCTGTCCCCACATGCTGTCCCAGAGCACTTGCTGAGGTGTGACCTAAAGATGGAGGGGGCATGACCAGGCAGGGAGAGGAAAGGTGCTGTGGAAACTGCAAATTCCCAAGGGTATAGCTGCAGCTTGTGGCAGTACATGCAGCACCACTATCACAACCTGGTTAATCATAAGAAAAGCTCTTTCCTACTAATCGCTGCTGGCTGGAAAAGGGACATCCCCATCCCCTAAAGGACTGGGGGGACCGGGAGGGGAGGGCAGTGGTTGCTGACACACGCTGAGCCCTTGCAGCCTCTGTTGTGGGGCCCGGAGAAGTGTCCACACTTCACTCCCTCTCAGAGTGATCATTGCGAGGAGCCGAGGGTTTCACCACCTCCCTCTGCAGAGCAGTGGGTTCGCAGTGCACTTGACACCAGCACAGGGGGATGACTTGCGCTTGACAACCGTCTCTACCGCAGCAGCTGCCCGTCCTCCACCAATACTTCCCTCTGACCGCCTCACAAGAAGGAGACGTACCGTTCCCAGTGCAAGGCTGAACACCAGGGTGGTGCAGGGTGATGTGGAGGTGGCCTCCCCACTGGCCATGCTGCCAGCTGGTGCGGTGGGATGTGGCAGCCCCCGGGACATCATGGTCCCAGGCACCCAGGTCCATCCACAGCTGAGGTTTTTGCCCTGATGGTGAGGCTCTGTGAGCTGGGATTTCGGATAAACCTTCAGTGCTGTGATGTGGGATCACCTTACATGGGGTGAGAATGGGGCATTTCTTTTGTATTTGCTACCTACAGTGTGGAAGGCTCTCCTGGTGATGTGAGCAAAGGAACAAGCAGCGGAGGGGACAAAGAGGGCAGGAGCATGGGTAAGTCCTCACTGGAAGGGCCAAAGAAGGCAGAGGAGCCCTCTCTGCCAGGCAGCTAGATTCGCCAGCTGAGAGGGGAGGAGAGGCTGTGGGCCCTACCCCTGTGCTCCCTAAAGTACATTCCCTGGGGATGGACGTCCATGGGGAGGAGAGGGAAGCTAGAGCCAGTCAGTGAAGCACATAGGCTTTTAGTCCTCCTTTCACCTCGAGGACATCCAGATGTGACAAATATGTAGCCTCTGCTATTGTGACCAAGCAAACCCCTAATGGGCTGCTTAGAGGAGCCTCACCTGGAGAAATGCCAGTGAGGCAAAACCTCAGTGACACAGGCAGCTATTTCATAGCTAGTTTGCTGGGTAGCACTCGCCGCTCTTCCGCTGCCGGCTCCACCCCAGGGCTGGGCGCACCCCGTGGCACAGTCAGCTGGGCTGACCTGGCTGTACCCTGTCCTGATGCATGGTTCAGAGCTGCTCCACTGATCTCTCAGGGGAGATGTCGAATGCTGAGATCAGACTGCTCTGCTGTCTGGGCAGCATCACAGGTACCACGCACTGAAACCATCGGTACATTCAGGTCTGGCCTTCCCGGTTGCCGTCCATGCGGGAAAGCTCTGAGTGTGCTGACTTATTTCCAAGTGTGCTCCCTTGCTGGTTTTTATGCATGGGATACGCACTGCCACTGCTGTCATCTTAAGCAGGTTTGGAGCTGTTATTTGAAGCAGCCCAAAGAGCGGTCAGCCAGGCAAAAAGTAGGGTCAGTGTCGGTGGGGCATAAAGAGCTCAGGATGGGGAAGAGGAGACTCATCAATGAAGCACACAGCCCTCATCCCCAGAAACCTTCTTGTGTTGCTGCTTTCTCTGATTTAAACCTGTAGCTGGTCCCTGTGGAGGTAGGAACTCTGAAGCTGTTTGCTGCTACGTTGTTTCAGGGACACGCACTGTGGGGAAGCAAACCTTTCCCCGTCAAAGCAGTGAATCTATACCTCTGCCAACAGCCTACGCAAAGAAGGCTCAGCCCTAGATAAGACTGCAGGCAGCACGGTGAACTTCAGGGTGCTGCAGGACAGTACTGTGGACTTAGCTGCAAGCTGAGTGCCTGAATTACTGGCAAGAGCTGTCATTGCTGTCATGGAAGGCAACAGGTCTCCTTGAGTTATTTGGCCTGTATTGAGCTGCTAGGGAAATGTTTGACCTTCCTTGAAACTAGAGCATCCAGACCAGCCGGCTTACCCTCCGCAGTGATCACTGGGCAGGAAGCATAGACGTGAGCAATGAAAGCAGCAGCTTTGCTGAGGAAGTGCATTTAATTCAATCTACACTGCAGTTTTTGTTGGAATAAATGTTGATGCTGTAGCATTCTTCACAGTAACTGGGGGTGGATCAAAGGTCATAGAGATAATGTAGCATGCTGAATTCATAGGCAGCAGATGGGAAGAGTCCTAGACCCACTGGGACTCCCTGAAGTGTCTTCTCTGCAGCTTTGTCCATTCTACTCAAGGACTGGGTTTGCTTATTCTTCATAGCAAGTTTCGTTCTTGCCTGGACCTTTTTCCTGAGATTGAACACACATTCCCCCCCGCTTTTTTTATTTATCCTAGCAGCCCCAGTTAATGCAGTTCTTTTCCATGCTAACTGATTCTGCTTAGGATGTTACACCCCTGCACACTGGGAACAGTTGGCTAGCAGTTCTGCACCTGAATCTTTCCCCCATGCTTTAAATCATGGGGTGGCAGCTTAGCACGGTGTGGATGGAGCAGGGAGGTGCCTTCTACTTGTGATGCAGGGACAGCTGTGCAGACACAGCCCCCCAAGAAGCAGCTTTCTGTGCACACAACTGGGTCATGCTGCAGAGCATGCTCCTGGGTGAGGGTAGGAGAGGCTTTCCCCAATCTGCTGCAACTTCTGTGGTCATCTGAGGTTGAAGCAAAAAGTCTTCTGTGGTGGAGAGCAGATCTGTGGCAGAAGCGTTTTAAAGGGCTGTTCTGAGAGGGGTTAATTCCAGCATTGTGGTGTGGGATTACGTGTGTCTCAGTGGACAGAGGAGAGGGCTACACATTTCAGCTTGTGACATGGAACAACTGGTCAACCACCTGAGCTCCTTCTGCCCACTGTGTAAAACGGAGATGGAGCCAAATCACTTCACAGGTCACTGGAAGTTTAATGCAAGTTTCCCAGAGGTTTTGGAGCATGCGGTGAAGGATGCTGCAGTGCAAAGCATTGCTCTTTATTCCACTGTTATCACCCAGTGGAGAAAAATGCAGGGTTCATCATGACATCTACTGAAATGTCATGGGAAAAAAAGCCAAAAGCCCAGCAGTGAAGTAACCGCGTCCNCCCCCCAGTATTTTGTGCTCTGTCCCAGCAGAGGGAGCCCGAGTTTATTAACAAATCCCGATCCCGGAGATAGCTGCTATCAAGGTGGTACCAAACCCCGGGCAGGATGCTTGCTGGTGGAGGAAGGCTACGGAAGGTGGAGGGGATCTAGCGGTAATGGGGAAAGCACAGCTGTGTTTCCAGCCAGGGAAGCAAGCTAATGGTTCACCAGGAGGCCCTGCAAGTAACTCTACTCCTGGCACACTGCAACCATGTCAAGAGATGGATGGCCTGCAAGAGCCAGTGGACGTGCTCGTTGCATGGGGAAAACATTTTGCACGGAAAGATGCAACAGAGCCATGCTAAGATGGATGAACTGAGTTTAATTTGCTTGAGTCTTCCTGCAAGGCACAGTCAGTGACCTGTGTACCTGCATTTGTACTGGGCTGGCCAGTTTTAATTCTGCCATCTAGACAGTTCTCCCAATAGTGTTCAAAACCATTGATCACTGTGGTACCAAATCCATAGCCGTTTGCCATCTTGCACCTGAGTCTGATCCCATTCTGGCTGAATGGCAATGCTCTATAACCACTGCACGCACAGGACTGTGGGGCTAATCCACAGCTTTTTAAACCTGATGGGAGCTTTTGCACTGATTTCCCTGGGTTTTGGACACTCCGTGTTAGTGCACGTGTTAGGCTCTGTTCAAGGCAGCAGGAGCAGTTTTAGTGAATAGCCTCCTTGGAGCTCTCGGGAATACCCTAAGTTTTCTCTGCTGATAATGTGAGATGAAATGTCTCCTAGGGAGACAGATGAGTCTCAGCTGTGTGTTCTTTCTTAGTAGTCGCACTGATGCTATGGATGCACACACAGGTACAAGATTATTTGGGAGAGGGAAGGTTGTGGGTTTGGGATGCAGGAAAGTCACAGATCATTTTAGGCCAAATCCAAAGACCATTTAAATCAATGCAAAGCCCCTTGTTAGCCTGAGCAAGCACAGAGATACTTGTTTTAGAAGATGAGTAACAAACTGGGACGTTTCAGGGCACAGGGATAGGAAGGCAAACGATTCAGGCTGCACTCTGCAGAAAGCAGCAGATGGATATTTTCCAAAGCAACTTTTAAAAGGAAGGTTAAATTTCTCCAAGATAAGGAGAGCTCCAGCAAGCTGGAATGCATTGCTAACCTCCCTCCCCTGCTCATCCTATGATAACAGCTGTTGTGTTGGAAACCTAATGCTGATGAAAGAGTTAAAGGCTGGTTGATGGGCAATATCGGTGACACACCTCTGAATTGAGCATACTCCTGGAGTGAGACTGCGGACTGGTGTTACTCAATGAATAGAGGCCACTCCAAGGGAGTTTTTCCTTGAATAGAATGGGGTCAGGGAGCCGCTTTGGGGAACAATGGTTGCCACCGGCTAGCTGAATTTCTTACAATCACACACCATACCCCCTGATCAAATAGCTCCTTTGTCAGTCTGATATAAAAACATGTCATACAATGATGATCTGGAAGAATGACAAGAGCTGGCCTTTCAAAGAGATCAGAAGGGCTTGTTTCACACAAAAAGAGCCCCCATCAGAGTCAAGACAGAAAAAAAATGGAGAATAAAAGGGGGAGAATGGAAACAAACAGCAATAACAACAACAACAGAAAAGAGGGCAAGTTGGAAACTCGGGTCTGGCTTGTTTCACAGCATCCCATGGCCGCAGCAGTGCAGCACGGTCGAGTTGAATCTCTTTCGGTACGGACGTGGATGTCAGATTGTGCTGCCATTGGGTTCCCATTGTCATTCTGCACTGGGACAGAAGAAATTGCTGGATGGGAAAAGGTCACTTGGCCCAACGAATCATCTCCCCCCCCCGAAAGTGTCTCAACACCATCTCACTGCTTTCTCACTGTAGTTCTCTCCTCTGCCTTTCTCATACAATGTTCGTCTGCTGCCTTTATGCTCCTGCACAAAGTTCAGATTGCTCAGAAGGCTATTCTTGTCCATCTGTTCATATGAGCGGGAAAATGTCTTTATTCTCCCCCATTCCCTTGTTAACTTTCGTATTTTTTGTTTCTTGGAGTGTGTGCCCTGTTTTCAACCCTCTTCCCAGGATTTTCAGGGACATAATTGAGAGTCTGGATGGAGAGAAAGAGTTTTTCCCCAAAGTATGTTTTAAGATGTGCAGGGAAGTGGATCCCTCTTGGCTACTTCCAGGGGAACTGCATTCCTACAGTATCTATTGCAGCAGTCCCAAGAGATGGCATTTACACACAATCATGACAATTATTTGCAAGCTAGAAAAGTTCAGCAATCCTGGAAGTGGGCAACTAGAGCTGCCAGGCAGTTTCAGCACCTACAAGTGTTTGAAAAAGCTTATATTCAGATTTTAATCTTGGATTATATAAAATAAGGGGTCATAAGAGTCAGAAAAAATCATAGCATGTAGGAGACTGAGCTCTTGGGAAACTGTTCTTGAAAATATACCCACAACAATGACAATACACTGAAGGTTTGCCCCATGTTTAGAATTTTTTTACTTTTTTTCTCTTTTTTCCACAATGTTGTTTTTCCTCAAAAGAAGGAAGAAAAAAACAGTGCTAAAGGTTCTAGGAGACCACTACATTTCTATGATTAAGCACGCTAATCAGGACATACCTTACAGTAGACATAACTAACCACTTTCATTTATGCTCTAAGATAAATATGTTATCATCTGTATAGAACCTGTTATAGTGCATGTTACTTTGCATATATTAATTTATAGGAAGAATACTTGGTAAACTGTATTTCCACAGTAAACTGTTATTAAACAGAGAGAATATTTATAAACACACACAATACTGACATGTATAGACCAAATGAAATCGTTGCTGACCTGAACGGCCGAGCTTTTCAATTTGTTTACCTGAGTCTGTATTGCACAAAATTAGTGTCATAATTAATCACCTCTTCTGAAACATAGCTCTGAAAAGCTGTGCAGCTGGCTGAAAATAATTAGGCCACATTGTGAGTGTGGCCAAAATAAAGATACTTAGAAGATACTGGTTAGAAATCTCTGGCAGTTTAAGTTGCAAGGCAGTTACCAGGTACTACCAGCGTATTTGAGGTGGCAGAGGAAAAACAGCCCATGCTGTGCTGTGCTGATTGTGAAATGATTTGGAATTGTAGTATTAAAGCTCGTATCACAGCAAGGAAGTGCAAAAGGCAGGTGAATCGCAGCACATCCATGTTAAGAGTCAGAAGCTAGACACTGAAAACAGTATTTAGACACCTAAACAAAATGACATTTCCAGTGGTGCTGAGCACCTAACAGCTCTGCTTGACTTTCACAGACACTCAGCAGGCAGTGACAGACAACCAGCTTTGAGTTTGTCATCTGGAAGGCAGGTTTTAGTGTAATGGCTTGTATTTAGGATTGCTCCAGCCTCCATCTGGAAACTGCAGGTAGCACAGAAGGTGGCAATTCAGTTCTTAAATGGGATGTACCCCCCGGGACTGGGTGATGGATGACATGACCTGAACTGAACACCTTGTAAGTGGTGAGTGGGCTTCTGCAGTGCTGGTTTTGTTCTAGCTACTGCTAAAGCACATCAAGACCTCGCCATTTTGTGGTCAACTGGGGCTACATAAGAAGAAGCTCTTGGCATGCCATTATCTTCTGGCTGGACTTTGCAAGTCCAGTTTGACTGGGAGAGTGTTGATGGTTTTTAGGACAAGTTATAAAATCCCCCCTGGGGCTCAGGCCTGCTGGGTAGTGGTGATAACCTGCAACTTCACAACACCTTCATTTTTCGCGCTTAAACTGTTTTGCAGTGGTGGTCTTTGGCTTTCACTGGACAGTTCTGTTTTGTGGTTAGCCTTGGTTGCTGGGTTTTCTTTATTATGGAAGTTCTGGATAGGCCAGCTGGATAATTTTCATGTTGTCTTTGGGTGATACCCTGTTTCAATGTAAAGCATCGTAATTCTATTAAATGCAGTGAAACTGTTGTTTACAGCAACTTCACATCTGGCCCTGAGACCCTGGAAAACTCAGGGAAAGAAAAAAATATGTTAAGGGAACACTAGCTGCATCATTAACTATTCCAAAGTTTGGAAGGCATAAAAGTCAGGTTGCATGCACATCTTAATTCTGTCCCTTTGTCAACAGGTGGTACAATCAAAATTTAAGTGACACTTCTGCCTTCTTCAGGCTGCTGGCTCTGCTGTGCTGAATCTCGCCTGTTCAAATTTCCAGTGAACCTTGCATTCTCCTCTGGTTCTTACCCTGCAGTTATAACCTCAGTATTGGGAACAAGCCTGGAAAATTTCAGAATGAAAACTGAAACCTTCCAAAAGGTAGGAGCAAATAAAAACCAGAGGATATTAATATAGCAACAGCTGGACTTCAGCTTTAATAATATGTATTTTTTAGAGCACGTAGCAATTCAGATCAGATACAGGTATTTCGGTGTGATTCTGTTAAATCAGGCCTCTTGCCAATAACACAATGAGAGGCTGGTACACTATATTAAAATATTGATTACCAAGCCCCTTTCATTTGATGGGTCTACTAAGATACTTCAAATGGATATGTGAGAATTGATCAAAGATTCTGCAGGTTGTTGCCACTGCTCACTGGGCATTTCAAACCAAAGAAGAAACTGACTCCCATGAAAAAGACACTGTTTTTACAAGCAATAAAAAAACACTGGTCACTTGATTGCTATGGGGATGGATATAACTAAACTGGACTTTCTTCAGGCAGAGAGCACGATCTAAGAGAAACAAAAAAAGACATGGGAGAGGGAGGGAATGAGTGAGCGAGAGAGAGCTGAATTGATTTCAGTCTGTTCAGGTCTAGCTGGAAAACACAATGCAGCGAAACAGTCCCTTAGTCGGCAAGCTTCTTTTCCTAGCTTTTTCCCATGGTTTGAAGTGGAGAGGGAGGGATGGTATTAGAAAAAGTGTGTGTGTGAGAGAGAGAGAAGGCTGTAGGAAAGGCAGAGATGAGAGACATTATTTGGAAGGGTGCAAAATAGTCCATTCCTTCTGGGGAGTGGAAAACTTTGATGTCCATGTCTCTGGTTTTAAAGTGGCAGTGTCAGGTTCAGGCTGAAAGGCCCTGGTATTCAAATCTTTGTCTGTGCTTGCGCTCAGGACTTTGCCTGTGCACACACCTGCACATCCAAACACCTGCTAGGGCACCCACGCAGCAAATGGGCCTTGCACTTCAGAGCGGGCGACAGAAAATAAGCAAGTAGATGGCTTCACTGATTTCTCGTACAGAGGTTCATGCTGAAAAAAACTCGTTTGTGTGCATGGAAAGAGACATAAGCAACAGGAAAAAGTGCTATGGGCTTTATCCCTTTCAAAAAGCTATTCTCTTCCTGGCATTACTAATTCAGTTCTAAGGCTTAGAAAGTGTTACAAAGCTCACAATGTCTAAACAGATGAAGAAGCACAGTTACAGGTAAGGAGAATAATCTATGAGAAGCATTATGATTTGTCAGTCATCACATACTAGTAAATTCAGTTTTGAGAGTCACAGCTGATGTCTGTAAGTTGGAAGCCCTTTCTCCTCTGCAGGGTCATGGGCGTCTTGCACAGCCTGGCTGTTTTGTCCTTTGATATGCATTTCAATATAATGCTACTAGTAATTCAGACACACTAGCAATGAAAAGTCCACTGCAAGCCTGGAGGAAAAGAGAAAGAATAGGACCAAATTCATCACTCGTGGCACCCAAGTGAATTTTGGTAAGAGTCAATCCAGACTGCATGTGGCTCTTTCTCCTTTCCTCCCTTCCAAGAGCAGAAAGATTTGCACTCATGGTGGAGCTAAGAGGACTCATGCTCTGCTGGGTAGCAAGCTAATCTCACTGGAATCTGCACCCAAAAATTGCACAAGGCACTAACAGGCTGCAAAAGCAGAAAAGGTATTTGAGAATTATGCAGAGTTTTAGATCAAGCCAACAACAGATATAAATGTTACTGTGATGGTCTTGGACTGTAAGGTCTCAGTTTCTAGCAAGAATAGACTCATATGTGCATGGAGTGGCTTGTAGATCCTGATGGGAGACAGACAATGGATCAATTTATGTTCAGTTGACAGACCTCCTTTACTGGAGGGGGAGATTTTGACTTGAATCCCTGGAATGTCGGCATTTTCCTTCCCAATACTCATTTTCAGTTTAAATAGATAGAGTGAAAGGCCTATTTTCATGGCAGGTGGGCTAGAGAAGGGAGGTTTTAATGACTCTTTATTCTTGGATTTATAATTTGACACGCTGTACGCACATGTGTTTGTCACAAAACTGTGTGAGGTGCCCACCACTCATCCATGCATTGTCCAACAGATGTTAAAGCCATCAAGTGTGTTTGCTTCCAGTTCCAAAGGAAAACATTCTTTATTTTGGGATGTGGGATTTTTTTTTTAAACTGATCTAAACAAACAAACAAAAATAGTCTTGGAGAGGTAGGGCTTACATGATCATCAGAAACCTGTGTAAATGAGGATCTAAGGCCTGTTCCCTGACCCATGAACTGGGTTAGTAATTAGTTGTTCCTGCAGTTCGTTGTTGTCGTCACAAAAGCCGAGGTTAGACTGAGCACTATTTAAAAATCACGTGCATTAGCAATATGGGATATCTAAACACACACTTACTGCAGTGCCAGAGCACTAGTTGCTCCTTATAATACTACCCAAAAGCCTGCAGTCACAGCAGGAGGTCACGTCATGTGAGGTACTGTAGCAGCATAGAAAGCACAGTGCTTTCCCCAAGGGGTTTACAGCAGAAGGCCCCAACCCTACAGATGAATCTGCTAGGTGGGACCTTGCACTCATGTGGTGCTCCATTGCAGGACTAGGACCTGCAGAGTAGGGACAGGGGGACAGCTTACTCTATATTTTTGTATATACATGTGTGCTTCATTAATAAGAGGATAGAAGGTAAAATTTGCCTTATGGCTTGGCATAAGCTGAACTGAATAGAAAAAAAGGCTGTTTCTCGCACCAGCTGGATTCCTGTTGCTGCACTATAAATCTCTTACCTTCAGACTGATGAATTCTGTTTTTCTGTGATGAGATAAAACAGAATTAACCAGTGAGAAATAAAAATGGCAGCTTCCTGGTTGAGAAATCCTACTGTGCAAGAAGGGACTACTAGTGGAATGTTGCCTCTGGCTGTAGGGGAAGAGAGAAGGAAGCCTAGAACTGTAGTAATTCTGCAAATTTGTAACTGTTGCAGGTAATTAGGCTCTGTCTTGGTTGCTTGGTCAAGGCAGACCCAAAACTGCTTTTAGGATTAGGTTTGCTCACTTTCCTTGAGCAAATTATTACCCTGTAAGTGATATGACAGCGGACCATCCTCCAAGAGCACGGGACCCCTCTGTACCCACGGGCATACAATGAATCAGGACACTGTCAGACTTGCTCATGGCAGGCTAGGAACTACATGAAGTAGTGATGTAGGTGGAAGGGAGATGCAGGATAAAACAGTATCATAGTCAAAGCTGTTCCGAGGATACTCTTACATTGCTTTAGAAACACTCCAAAAAGTTTTGGAACAACCTGTGGAATTAATGAAAACTGAGCTGAAAATCTCTAGAAACAACTTTGTAAGTCTTGATCTTACTCTCAAATAAGTCAGTGGGTATTTGAACATTTAGTTCCTCAGGCTCTAAGTATGAAAGGAAAAAGCCCCTAAAATATCTTCATAGGTAGCCCCTATAAAAGAACAAGATTCAAAAGCATTCCTTCAGGAGATCAAGGACGGTCCAGCCTTTGAAGCCTGGAGGATTGGGAAATTTAAAGATCTTTGTGGCAATCATATTGTGCCATTAGAAATCTACCATTTGGAATTGTAAAGCGTTTAAAAGGAATGATTCCAAATTCCACAGCTGTCTGGTGAGTGACAACTTGATGTGGCCTGGGGGGGAGGAAGAAGGCCATTGTTGGGAAAACAGTTAAAATGAACATTTTCTGAACAGATGCTTTAGATAATACTTTGATAAATGAGGTTAAAAACAAATAAAATATTCTGGGTGACTTCCAGAAAGTAACAGATTAGTAAAACAAACAAACAAAACACAAAACGCAAAGGCAAGGAATAGGTATATGGCTAGTACTTAGCAAATAATAGTGGATTATTCAAAATAAAAAGAACAATAAAGAGAGTATGAACCTGCAAGAGGAGACAATTCTGCTGGCTATGGGAGGTGATACATTTTTTTATTGCACTGCAGTTTTGCCAAGCAAGAGAGCTTCTGGAAGGCTTAGCTCTTCATTTTTATGCACTAAAATATTTGAGAATCCATTTTTATTGCCTTTTTTCCCAAACGGTTCAAGCAGCTCAGCTGCTGATCAAAATACAAAAGCATTGCATGTGCCTAGCAAGCAGATAATGAAAGCAATCCCCTCAGTTTAGTATCTTTGTCAGCAGAGTGTAGTGAGAAAAGTAAACAAACAGCATCACTGATGACAAACTGATTCATGGAATTGTTTTCATAATTTTCAGCTTAATTATGACTAAAGGTCCCGATCCTGTGGCTGCTGAGAACCTTGTAGGGATGGCTGCTGGCTGGGTGCCCTTAGTACTCATTAAAACCTCCTTGTAGATGTGGTTTGGAAGCACACAGAATGGGGTCTGTTGGGATTATTTTTAAGGAAGTTTTTTCCTTGCCCTTTAACAGAACTCATACCAAATAGCTTCTAATCCTGATTTCTTCTGGCAGACTTTTATAGGTAAAACCAAATCAATATGTATAATTTCAGATAAAAAGGAGAAAATTTACCCCCAAATTCAGCATAACCTTTTAATTTTATCCTCTTTAATCCTTTGATAATTTTTGTGCTTCTCCTGCAGAAAAGCAATTTTGCTAATCACCTTTGTGCCAATCCCTGCATTCCTGACAATAGCGTGAACAGCTTCGATCAAAGTCTTTGATGTGGGAAAGACACACACACACATATAATCTGAAAACAATTCAGCTCCTTGGTTCTCAATGGTGAGCACTCTGCTTTAATAGAGTGCAAGTTCCGTGGAGGTTTCTAATCCTTTCTGCCAAACAGAAGAGACACAGTCAGGTAGCACACCTTATTCAGAAGTTAAAATAACATGTTACTTGCTCTCAGAGAAAATCAAAACAACTCAAGATCAAAAACAGATTCCGCCACCCCTAACGGGATAGACTTTCTACTCAGATAACTCTTGATCTAAGTGTGTAACAAGTAACCTGCTTTAATCCCTCAAAGCGATGGTGTTACAGATAAGTACTGTAGTAGCAGAGGAGGTGTCTTAAGTTTCAGAAATACACAAAAGCATTGGTTGGAAGGAAAAACAAAACAAAAAGCTGTCTACATGATTGTGTCTTTAGCTGGAAAGGTGTATTTGAGGGCACTGCAAAGAATAAAACCCCTTGAAGACAGCAAAAAAAGAAAAAAGAAAAAATTGAGAGGCAGGTATTGAAATGTGTTTCTTCCAAGCTGGATTTCATTGACTTACACTGTTAAAGCACAAGCTTTACAGGTGTAAGTGCCCCAATTATTAGCTTACAAATTCTGCAAGCCATGATGCTGGAATGGTCTGTTACGTCAGCACAGAACCCTATCCCATTTTCTAGAGGTTCAGAGTGGCCACGGGCCATGAAAGGACGGGGATCTTTGACTGTAAGGTTTGTGAAGGTTGCATTACTGACTTTATGATTATACTGCACTGAGCGCCTGCACCGAGTCCTTTATTAGAGTATGAACAATGTAATGGAAATAATCATGCGACGTGTATTTTTAGTAACCATTCAGAACCTTCCTTGGTTCTTGCTCCTAAAGACACCTACACATGCACTTACTTCAGCATTGCTGGGAAGACTAGTGCCATTGGTTTCTTAGCGTGTGATGCACAGCTTTGACAGCTCCACAGCAGTCACAGTAGCTGAAACCTTGTCTGAGAACAAGTGTATGCAGCTGCAGTGTATGCATTCTTCTTAAAAAAACCAAATAAAATAATGGATGATAGCTATGTTTTGGGCAAAGAATAATTATTGTTACTATGTTGTAAGGCAATTGTCCATACTAGAAAACAATGCTACATTTAAGAGCAACATAGTATAATTTCTTCTTCACATTACTCTGTCCCTCCTGTCTGAAGCATATTTGACCTTCTCCATGAATACTGCATGTGAACACATGCTTCATCTTAGCCAAATATTTCACAGCTTTTAATGCTTCGGGTCACAAACTGGAGAGCATCAAGGCCCCCCTTCTACAGATGCACTTGTTCATACCTTGGTCCTGGTATCCCAGAGGGTCACATTGCAAGCGTTACTTTGCACCCAGGCTCCTTCTGGACTGTACCAAGTAGTTTCCTTGGCAAAGTGGCACGGCCACAGACTGGAGACTACTGTACACTGGAATATGGGTGTTGCGTAGTGCGGGGAGACATGCACTACACAGATGTAGCCTCTGTAGAGTAACAGAGTCTAAGACCAGAAGGGACCCCTTTGACTGTCTTAGTCTGATATTCTGAGATAGGACTAGCCAGGTCAATTCCTGGTTTAAGTTTTAGTAGTTGTGGTTAGCCAGGCTCTTTCTCCAAGGGAAAAAAACCCCTTGCAATGTTGTTTTTCAATAAATCCAGTAATGGCAAATCTACCACAAATCTTGATAAGCTGCTTCAACAGTTAATTTTCTTCACTACAAAAGCACACTTTATTTATGAATTTGCTTCCCATCACCTTCTGTCAAGAGATCTTATCTCTTTGTCTGCTAAATAGAAGATCCTGGTATTGCCAGATTTTTCTTCCTGTTTCAGTGCTCATAAGGTATGATCACCTCGCACCTTAACCTTCTCTTTAGAAAGCTAAATAGACTGAGCACTTTGGGTCTCACTATAAAACATGTTTGACAGTCCTGTAATCATTCTTACTACTCTTCTTTGAAACCCCTCTAGTTTTTCAACATCCTTCTTGAAATGTTGGCTCGACAAATTATTTCCAAAGCAGTAACAACAGAGTCAGTTTTGACTGACTTTTTTACCTCTGGTTTCAGAGGTGAAAGAACCTCTCGGCTCTTGTTTGTTTCTCAGGACAGCACTAGCCCTTTGGTCACAGTACTGCAGAAGGAGCTCACGTTCAGCTGATTATTCATCTTAATGAAGTCTTTACGGAATTGCAGCTTTGTGGGATAGAGTTACATCCTTTCAGTGTGACCTACATTCTTTGTTCCTAGATGTGAGACTTTATGTTTGGCTTGATTGAAATACATATGATTTGATTATGCCTAAACTTAACATAGGTTTATGCAGCCATAAGCACCCTTTGCCTCTTGCCGGACGCTTTGCACCTTCTACAAAGCTTTGATAATAATGAATTAAGATTTTTTTTCAGGTTGCTAGTAAAAATATTAAATAATGTAGAGTCCATAAGCTGTCTCTGTGGGATCCCACTAGAGAAAGACCAACTTGATAATAGATCTGTCTTTACAATAACAATTTAAGATGGAGAAGTCATTCAGTTTTTAATAAATTTAATGTTTCAGACATTGTCAAAGTCTATTACAAAAGATCATCAAAAAGATATTGAGATAAAACTGCATTCATACCAAGTTTCCACAATCTCAGGGTAGGCAAAATTCGTTGTATTACCTCCCTTTCAGTTGGCTACTTAAGTCCTATACCAGATGTGCTGTTATTTCACCTGAGCTCAAACTTAGGCTGAAAAATTTTTAATTACTTGGGTCATCTGATTCACTCATTATAAATGATGATAAAAAACTTGTCTTCTGGAACTTCCCTGACTTCCAGGGTGTACTGAAACTCGGTGTAAATGGATCAGACAGTTCCTCAGCCAGCAGTTTTGAACCTCTCAAATACAAGGCTTCCAGAGTTGGTGATTTAGTTGTATGAATATTCGAGTGCTTTAGATTACATAGACAAGATGACCTTCTGGAACAGGATGCAAGTACTGTCTAAAGGCCTGTATGCTATGGTAACCTCATTATATGCTGAAATTTATTTTCCTACTCCACTGTGCAAAAGGACATGTAGACTGTGGTGGGTAAGTGATACCTGTTCAAAGCATTCTAGGCAGATGATGAACTTCTTATAATTTATCTATTTTTTAATTTTGAAGGAAAAGTTCTCCAAGTATTTCAGGCTTCTGTAGAGTGGAAAGTACTATAAGAAAGAATAACACAACACTAGACTCATATTTTCCTGCTCCACTGTCTGTGGACGGCTATTTTGCCATTTTGGATCAGAATCCTTCTGCCTTGTCAGTACTCCAGGCTCCTGTGGATGGCAACAATGACTCAGTTATTATGAACCGTTCTTTGTGGTGGTGTGCTTGTATATACGTACACACACGTGTGAAGTGTGAGCACTTTTCAGCCCCTGCTCTGTGGAGCCCTGGAAGGGAATGCATTGAAGGGTCCCTGTGAAAAGCCAGCCTTAAATCCACTGTAGCAGGGCCTGCTCTTACGTGGGGCAGACCCTTTCTTTCATGTGGCTCAAGAACCTGGGAGTGTTGAAAACCGCTGTGCAGCAGCAGATGACCCCTGCTGTCACTTCGTCGGTGACAGGCGCTCCTGACCCTGCTCAAGGATAATGAAAGAGCATTAATCACTGTGCTGTTCACCTTCCTTTGCAGGGGTGCAGCGTCTAACTGGGGTTGCTCCAGGTGGTGGAGCAGATGCTCTGGTTACCTGGGATCATGGTCCCCACCATTAATTATTCACGTTATTAATGAGTACGTGGATCAGGTGATGTTACTAATCCCAATTTGCAAGAACACGGACCCGTGCGCCAGGCCGCGGGAGGGGGCGGGGGGAGTCCCAGCGGCTCCCGTTAATGAATTAATTCGCTAACGAGGGTGGGCTCGGCGGCCCCGTGCCCCCTCCCGCCCCGGTAGCCGCCTCCTCCCCCGGAGGGGGGGAGTGACAGGCAGAGGCTCCTGCCCCATGTGACTGGGGAGCGGCTGCCCCCGTCCATGGCTTGGCCTCCCCCGGGCAGCAGCAGCTCCGGCTCCCGGGGAGGAGGGGCAGGAGCTGCTGCTCCATGGGGAGGAAGGGCAGCCCCCGATCCCCCCAGGCGGAGGGGGGATCCCGGGCCGCCTCTCCCCCCTCCTCCTCCCCCTCCTCCCCGCTCTGGGCCTTACCCGAGGAGCTGCTGCTCCTCATCTGCTCCTACCTGGACGCGCAGGCCTTGGGCCGCCTGGGCCAGGTCTGCCGCCGCCTGCGCTTTCTCAGTAGCCGCGATGTCCTCTGGAGGCGCATAGCCCGTGGCTGCCTCAACTCCGGCTTCACCCAGCTCGGCATCGACCTGTAAGCGCGGCCTTCCCGGCGGAAGGGCGGGGGGGTGGCGGCCGCGGCGGCTGGGAAAGGCCGGGGATGCTGCGGCCTTGCTGGTTGCTAAGGGGCGTTCTGCGCTCCTGGCGTAGTCGCTAAGGGGGGCTCCCCGCTGCCGTGAGGGGGCGGAGGGAAGGGGGGGGGGCTATTCCCGAAGCGCGGCTGCGCCGTCTTTGGTCCGCGCCCGGAGCGGTGGCGAGGGCAGAGGAAGGGCCGTAGCGCCGGGCCCGCACTGGGGCCGCCCCTGGGAGGGGAGGGACCGCGTGTGGCGGCCCCGGGGTGGTGGGGCCTGACCCCGGCTCTGCCCAGGAGGGCTGGGGGTTCGGGGGGAGGCGCTTCTTGTTCCCGCGAGGAAGCGGGCGAGTATGGCGGGGCCTTCCGGGCCCCTTCAGCGCCGGGCGCGGCCCTCCAGCGTTGGGGCCAGAGGCCTTCTCCAGGTCAGCTTGGTCCCCCAAGCTCTTCCTAACAAAACACGTAGAGTCGGGGGCTTCAAGCTGGGGGAGGTGGGAGAGCGAGGAAACAGAGCTGCCCTGTGCAGCTGGGGTGACTCCTGTGTGCCCACGCTCCCTCCCTGCTTCTGAGCAGTGGCCCCTGCCATGGTCATGAGAACACCTCGGAGAAGAAGCCGCGAGGGAGCAAGGCCTGGGCTGGTGTCTTGGGGAAAGGCTGGAGAGTGGGCTTATGTATGTTATTAGGCGCAAGAGCCTTCGTGGCAGGAGGCCCCAGGAATACATGTTAGATTCTCCTGCTCGTGTAGCAGCTTGCTGGTATAGCTGGTGATGGCTGTCACAGAGAAAGTGACTCTTGGACTCTTCATGGCTTCTAGGTTTTGAAGTTTTGGGGATAGGGGTGGGCTGTTTTTGTCTTTTCTTTTTTTTCTTCTCCTTCCCTGCCCACCCCCCAGTTCAACAGCACATCATAGGTTAAGAATAGGTGTGAGCCCTCTTGGCTTTGCCGTGTGCGACACCAGCATCTTTCTAGATGGAAGTGTTTTTGAGGCTTGGGCCTTGGCAGCAGATGGTAAGGACCCAAAGATTGCCTTTCCTCTCTCAAATTTGCTAGCATATGAAATGCCACTTGGAGGCAGCCACACAGTGTAGGCTTTCCTTGCTACTTTAAGGATCCCAAGAGGAAGCTTATGTGCTTAGGATCTATGAATCCCTTCCTATAGTTTTGTCATCCAGTGACTCAGTATGGTTTCCATAAACACTATGTTGACATGAATCAAAAGAAGGGATGTCAGGTTTTGAGGCCCATTTTGCTGTCTCATGTTGCTATCTCATCAATAGCACAGACTTTAAAGAAATAATTATGGCTCCTGCTGTCAGGATCAGAACTTCAGTGGTGCTGAAAATCCTTGTGTTGGGTTTTTAGGCCAGCACTTCAACCCATTCAGTCTTCACAGCTTGAAAGTTAAGCACAGTTCCCTTGGAAGTCAGTAGGAGTAAGTGATGTGGAATGACTGTGTGTTGGATTCTGTCTACTGTGATATATGATTTTGTCTCCTGAGGAAATGAAGTTCTGTATTTTTCATTAAGAATAAGGTGATACTATGCTCCTTCAGTTGCAGGAGAGATCAGGTATACAGTAGAGCAGGTGCAGCGTTTGTAAGGACCACCACTTCCCCCTGCGGAGGAATGCGGGTCTATAAACAGCTACAGAAGACGTTTGCTAGGTCAGAGGGTTTAAGTGAAGGGAAGGCTGCTTGAGTATCATAAGCTCCCAGGGATTTCAGTGCTGTTAGGTTTGCTAAGAACAGGGTGGGTTTTTTAGTAATTCTAGGATTTTGCTTTTGTGTTGAGTCCTATTTTCAAGTTTTCTTTAAGCAACTGTAGTACCGAGTGCTGCTTTTAGCATTGGTCAGCACTACCCTGTTCCTAGGGAGTTCAATCATGGGTGACACACCAAGTGACATTACAAGCTGGTTATGCAGGAACCTTGAGATGTGTCTGGAGGATGAATCCTTTAATTACTTTTAACTTCATGGAAGGCTCAGACAATCTTCAGTTCTTTGAAATAGCATGCCAGATCTTATGGAGAATACCTGAAAGCCAAACACTTGTTTTCCCTGTGTGGAGATCCAGCATCTGGGGGTAGTTGCAGCAGTTTTATTCCAGTAGGGTAGACAGTTCTGGCAACAGATGAAAGACAAGGGCATATTGTAATACCAGGGAGTCTGGGTATCTGTACATCTCCAGAAGAACCAGCGTGAATGCATGTGTTGAGTTGTGGTACAGCTGTAAAATTTGTACTTAGCTGAAGAAGAGTTTAATAGTCTCTGTGGCAGCTTGAGGGTTTTACATACCACTTGCTCGTCATGCACATCTCCAAGATCAAAAGCAATCTCCAAGATTGCTGCTGTTGCAATTGAGGGAGTAGCATTTGCAGAGAGAGGTTATATTTTACTTGACTAACCGATACAAGTTGGGGAGGGGGTTGAGGTAGGCTTCTGGGCATGCAGTCGTTCTTTATGATAGTAACTCTAAGTAGGAGCCTGATAGGTTACTCACTGTAAGTTAAGTTTGAGCTGAGTAGGTATTTATGCTAAAATATCACTGGGTAAATGGAATGGTGACGAACGTGACGGATAGCTGGACTTTCTTGATAATTGTGCTTTCTTAGTGTTATAGAGTAAATCTTGAGTTTGTCAAGCTTGGCCTTGGCTCACTCAGGAGCTGAAGCTTCTGTTGCACATCCTGGATAACGTTGTGCGAGGTGGACACTGGTTTTTGCTTTTAAGAGGTTTTTCTGCAATACTGTCCGCAATTGAGAAAGCAAAGCCTGGAACCGTATATGGTAATTAATGAAATAATGTGCATGGTTCTAACATTAGATCTTAAACTGATTGTCCCCAGGAGGCTGGCATAAGTTAAAAACTAGTCTAGGGAGTGTTTACTGTTTAAAACAACAACAAAAAGAAACATCTCAGCATGGTTTGATCATTTCTGCTGGTAAATGGCTTTTGATAAGCCATCTGTTCATGCTTTGTAAATAGAGATAAATTTGAGCCTAGACTGTAAGATAGCTGTTAAACTTATTCCCCCTGCCCCCACTTCCTCATTTTTTTTAAAAGGGTGATTAACTTGAAAATGACACCGTTTCTTTAAAATGTTGTTTCTGTTAGGTATATCTTCAGATAAGTGTAACAAGAAGATCAGAGGGAAACAGGCTTTAGCTTGTATGTGAAACAACTGTTTGTGCAGTCAGCTGGCTTATAAAACTTTTTTATGCCAAAATAGGGAAGGGAGAAAATTTGTAAGAAGCTGGTTGCAAAACCCTAGCTATTAGCAGCATGGAAATGAGAAATTGTAGTATACCTGGAACGATTTGATTTAATTTTTAAAATTATCTATTTCTCATCCTGACTATCTAACTTTAAAAGTTGCCAGCTGTTGTTATCTCTGGACACATACTTAGGCGTAAAAAAAAATGTTAAATTGATTTGCTGATGTTGTCAAAGGAAGACGTGGACTTAATCCCAGACACTAGCTGTTACACTGAAAGGCATATTCACAATGTTGACAATCTCGTATTTGCCCTTTCTGGTAGATTCAGCTAATTGGGAGCTGTGGATGTAAGCAAAGTTAAGTATTTAAGATATTGATTCAGTCGTGCACTTGCAGAAGAAGAAAGAAGTTTGCTTTGAGCAGTGTTTCTATACACTTTGTTCTTTGGTTGGGGGGGAATCATGAGGTTCGCATCAGTGCGAATTAGTGTATATTAGGGACAGCAGGGCCTGACTTCGAAGGGTTCTTAAAGCATTCTTGGTGTTAAAAATGTGCTGTTTCTTCTTTGGATCAGCAGTAAGCAAATACTTAAAAGAATATTGTGTCAGTATTATGGAAGCATAGCGTGGTTTTAGATGGCTGTAGTTCTTGGCACCTCTCTACAAGTCTCTCTGTCAGGCTGCACTTGTTCGGTATGGTCATGTTAATTTTATGTATAGACCTGTACTGCAACAAGACCTTGTCATGGGGATGGTAAAAAGATAGTCCCTATGCTGAAGATTTTTGTTTCACTCAGTCATAGGAGCTGCTGAAGCAAGAGTTCAACCCTGTCTTCATGACGTCAGGTGAATGGAGCATTTTTGTTCCAAAAATGCATGGCAGCATATCACAGAAAAGTTAAGGCTTAAGAACACTTTCTGCAGCTACACTATAGCTGAGCAGTAGCACAAAGCCTTTGGGGTTTTTGGAGAGTATAGTGATATTACAGTTGTGTCTGGTAGCCTGAGTCTGTTTTGCCAGCTGTTGTACAGGCCCAGCAAGAGCAGTCTCTGCCCTGACGAGCTTGCTGCCTAAATAGCCAGGGTAAACAAGGGTTGGGAGGGGAAGCGGAGGCAGAGAGATGTCAACCAAGCTGCCCTCTGTGCAGCAGGTCAGTGTCAGAGCCAGGAATAGCAGAGGGTGCTTTAAGCCTTCATCCAGTGCCTGCCTGCTGGACCACCTTGGACTGGAGAAATCGGAGAGGCAAAGAGCTCATTGCAAGGTAGTTCTTTATTTAAAGCATGGAAGAAAGGAATAAAGTTGCAGCTGGGCTAAACTTACTTCCCCTCTTACAAAGGAATTTTAGAGGGCAAGTTAAAAGTTGCAACCTAAATAGCTTGACAATGTGCTCTTTGTAATATATTAATAGCTGTTGTCAAAATACAGAAAATTTCCACTGCACGTTTTCTCTCTCCGTGTCTCCTGTTCTGCCTTGCCCACTAGGATCATGGTATATTTTCCAGTTCAGAGAAACAGATTCATTAATGGATGAATTTGTCATCTTTGAGTATTTAAGAGCTTGTGTAAGCATTTCTGTGAGTTAATAAAAGTTGTGTTTTTTCCAGATCTTGGAAAAATATATACACCTGCAGGAGCAGGAAATGGCTAATCTATGCAAGTCAAATCCAAATGCAAACTGCAGCAATCATAGGAAACCTCTGCCTTCAGTACTGGAGGGGGAGGGAGTGTGAATGCCTGTAAAGCTGCTTCAGTTTCCTTCATCTTTTAAAACCTGTTTTACGAAAGTTCCATTACTTTTAAGTCAGAAATGAAGTAGGTAATGATGATGCAAAGGGGAATGCTCTGGGGAGGATATTGCAACAATGGGAAAAGCCTGAAAGAGGGCACACAGCTATCGCTTTGTGCTGGAAAAATCAGTGGTTTTTAGAAACTCTGGTTTGCTTCATTCTTCTTCCATCTTAAACTGTTAGTTCTGGGCAGGACAGATCTGGCAGGACAGCTCCACAGCATTGAAACTGCTTCTTGTGCTGGGAATGTGAAACTGTTTGTTAAGAGTTCTCTCAGGCCTGCCTACCCTTCACTTAAAATCTTCATGAGTTCAAAGTGGAAGAAGAATTTTATCTAGTTCAAGGCTTAAAAGGAATGTGTGCTGTGCTTGTTGCTATTATCCCTGTAACCTGCATAAGTGAACTAGCTATGGGTTATTTCGCTCTATCCAAATACTGCCCTGACAGTCTACTCTTTCAAATCGGAATATACATGACAACTATTGAGCAGCTGCAGGTTTTCTCAAATCTTCCCAGGGCGATGCATTTTTTTGAAGCAGCCCAGCTTTCACCTCCAAAAAGCCTATATAAGTCCCTGAGAGAGGCCAAACCCTGCCTGGATTTTCTAGCCATGATCCCATTGCAATCACTTGTAAGGGAGAGGGCATCTAATAGCAGAGTGGTCTGGCTCAGTCTTGGTGATGATGTTTTTTTGGGAAGCCTATGTGAAGGTGTGTGTCTTTACTGTGTGTACAGAAATTTGCCTGCAGCTCTGGCTCTTATTAGAGTACCTGGCTTTTTCATGCAGGTGAATCATTCATGAGAGCTGTGAGGTGGAGCATTAAACCTGCACAGCCTGGTAATGTCGAACTGAGTAGTGTAGACACACCAAAGGAGGCAAGGAACAGCAAGAGAACAGTCTGTAGAACTCTCTTCCATCTCAGAGTTGTTTGAATCCATGTCAAATAGGAAGAGGGGGAGCATAGAAGACAGACTGAACCTGGCGGTAAGCTAAATAAGGGTCATGTGCTAAGGAATTCAGGTGGAATTTTTGTCCTGGAAGAAACATTTTGAAAGTTGTCCGACTTGTTGAGGACAGCAACAGGAGCTCCTGACATAAATAGCTTTTCCCTCTTGGCTGTCTGTTGGTGGCCCATGACTTGCAACCGCATTGAGACCCTGCCACCCAACAGGTGTGTCTCAATTACACAAATAAGTGCAGTTGGTCCCTGTATTAGCCATCCCTGCCACAGGGCCAAGGTTGAAAGTGGGGCTTAGCCACTGTGACCTATTTGTTCCCTCTGTATGACCCTTCCAGTCAGGTCTGAGGCAGGCTGGTGACAGCTTTTGTGCAGATAGCAGATTTTGTCCACAGAAGAGATTCAATCTCAGCAGGTCTCTGCAGACTTGCATTTCCAGATGAGCTCTTCAGTACTTATTACATAGCAAAATGTGAAGGACTTTGGTGGGTTAGGATGCCCTATGCAGCTGGGAAAATATACAGTATGACATGTTGGTGTTATCTTCCGTAACATGGTATATGTTGTTGCAGGCACCGTTGTTTTGGCACATGCTGAAATTGTAGACGGCCAGTAGGAATCTCCCTGGGATGCAGTAAAGCACAGAAGCTCTTGCTGTTGCAGAAATACCATTCCTGGGGACAAAGGCGTTTGGCTGGGGAGGAGATCATTGAAGGCAAAAACTGCTGGAAGTGGAGGTGAAGCTTTAGGAGGAGATGTGCTCAGTCTCTGGCTGAGTGATTCTTTCTTTTGTTGCTTTCTTTTGGGGCCCAGGCCAGCAACTGCCATGGTGGCTGAGGTCACCTGGGTCAGTGGTGCTGTGGGGGGATAGTCCCACTCTCTCACTTCAGCAGCTGGGAAGTGGGCTCCAGAAGGAATATTATATTTCTTCTGGTAACTCTGCCAAGAAAGAGAGGAAATCCATAATTTGAGAAAAATACTTCAACTTTTTTTGTGGGGTGGGGTGAGGTAGGAAGGGGGAAATGAAAAGTCCTTTATAATGGGTTGCTTGGAATGGCTTTTATCCTGAAACTCTCTCTCAGGCTGCAAGAAATTTTCTGCTTCTCTTTCTTAGTGTAACAAAGCCTTTGTAAAGGGAGCTTCCATGGGGGGGGCATGCAATTGGCAACGTGCATTAGCTCAGGTCATTTATTGCACCACATGGCTTGGGATCCTGATAGAGTGCTTTTTGGATTAATTGGCTAGTAACAGAGATCACCTTGCATGTTCTGGATCATTTAACTTTATCAGGTGTTGATAATTGTGATGCCCTAGCAGAGGTGGTAAAATGATGGACTCGGGGTTTTAAGAACATTTTGCTTGAATTTCATTGAGTTTTCACATTCAGTGTTCACTGCTTCCTTCATCCTGTGTTTCCTGTCATCTTGCTAGGATGTTGGGTTGTACTTCAGTTGCTTTCTGATGCAGCGCTGTGCAGGTCCTGGTAAAAATAGCAGTCCTTCCTCAGTGAGTCGGCCTTCAGCAGTCTTGAAGTTCACCGTTGGGTGGCTTCTCTGACAACATGAATGCCAAGATCTTGATTTTACAGAGCACTTAAGCATGTACTGGGTTTTAAACACATGGCTTAGTATTTTGCTGGATTGCATACTAAGAAAGGTCAAGGTATTAATTGGCTAGTGGATAGTGGTCCCTCCACAGCATTTGACATAGCATTTGTCTTCATAAGGTGGGTTATTCTCCTGAATCTTTGTGTGTTCAATCCTGTTGCTGAAGTGGGAAGTACTTGGTTAAGTCAACCAACTCGGTGTAGATGTGTGGTGTCTGTTGATTGCCTCAGGTCATCATGGAACAATTCTTAAAGATTTGCATGTATAGAAAGTGTGTTGATCATTATTGAAGCAAAATGGCCCTTGCAGGGGAGATCAGGATCTTTTTTTTTATCAAATGATTAAGTTTATACAGTGATGCCCTCTTTAGCTTTCTAAGATTTGAGAACTGCTCTCATGCATTGCAGTGATGCTCATCACCTTTTTTGATATATTCTGGGAGTTGCTCTGGGGGGGTGCTGTTGGGGAAGCAAGTAAAATTACCAAATTCTATCTCAGCATTTGATTCCATCACTGGGCTTGATTTAACTTCTTTTCTGGTACAGGGGATCAGATGTCTCTGACCAACACTTGAAAATCATTGCAGTTCAGTCTCTGCCCTGTTATTGGCAAAGGGGAGGGATATATCAGTGCAATTTCTACATCCCCTTTTTCATGGCCTCCATATGTTCTATCCCCTTTCTTGCCTCTATTTTGAATAAATAAAATGTCTGAGAAATAAAAGGTGGATGCTTCTAAGACATGTTTAAATTAGCTGGATCCAGAATTGCTACATGGAGGAGGCAGGCTGAATGAAAAATATGTCAATTAACAGTAAAACAAACAAAGACAAAATAAACAAAACTTGCCAAAACCCCACCAGATCTCCCTACCCAACCCTTGCCCCTTCCAGACTGGAACTGTTGATTTGTGTGAAAGAACCAGGTGTCTGTTACAGGAGTAACTGCAGTAGTGAACTGGTACTGTGGGCCAAGCCAATGTGTGTCTATCTTCTGAAATTCCTTTTTCAGCAGCAGGAGGATCAAGGGCTGCCCCCCCAACTGGAAAAGTGACCAGCAGTGCAAGATGGAGGCTGCTTTATTTGACCTTGGATTCACCTTTTTCAGAGCCTTGGAAATTACATCTAGTCTTAGTAGAATTTATGCATTGAGCTCAGGATGTCTGGTTGGGCCAGTATGCGTTGGGAGGGGGTTGTGGCATGAGTGTGTTTTCCATCACTGTGCAAGCTGGTGGCTTAAAATCTGTACGTGGGGAGGACTTAACTGAGGGTTGACTGTGGGGAGAAGTGTTTTGGAATAATGGATGCAATTGGATGTGGGCGGAGAGCCTGAACTCTGTCTGGGAGAGTAATAAGCAATGAGGAGGCTGATGGACCTGACCTGACTCTTCAGTGCTGTGCATTCCTCATCTCAGACGCTATCTGGCCCCATGAGCTCATGCAAGTGCTCTCTTGAAAAAAGGAATTCCTCTTCTTGCAGACTAGGCTAACTCTATAGTGTTGGTGTGTGGTTTTTTTTTTTAAGGGTTAGGAGAAATAAAAAGCTTGTAGCTTCCTAAATTCAGTTTTATTTGGTGTGGCTCTACTGATCATAAACTTATAGTTGCAAAGCTTTCTAGGGGACGAAAAGCTTTTCTGTGTGTGGTTTCTGTTTTTGTTTTTAAATGGGTCACATGCCCAGGAATGCAGTCAAATTATAATGGTGACTAAGTGCCGGAAAGCATAGAAAAAGGGAGGGAAGGGTGAGCAGGAAAAAAAGGAGCCTGAGGCTATGGAAGGAGGGCTGGGAAAATGAGAATCTGGCCAGGCCCCAGGGCCAGGTTAGAGATTCCTACACCCATTAACAACCACAGGAGATGTTTATTTACAGGGAGCTAATCTTTGTTTTAAAAATGACAGAGTACCCAAAAATCCTACTTTTGGGAAGTGGATTGGGGGCACAGTAGGCATGGGAGGAGGGAACTGGTTCTGATTGGGCACCAGTCCCCATCGTTCAAGGATCTTCCCTTCATCCTATGCATCTGGGAACATTGGCTGTTGAGAAATGCATGAAGGGGGAATAAACTTTTGTGAACCACTTAGTAGATTACAACCCCTAGTTACAAAGGAAAACTTCAAAAGTTTCTTCTTTGTACTTTTCCCGATCTTTTCTACCTAAGCAGCTCCACCAAGGATATTGAATAATTAAGTTTGATATGAGCAAGATGGGAGCTAAAGCTACCTTTTCCCCCCCCTCTTTAATCAACCCTGGATCATGAAAGTAAAACAGATGTTGAACAGCTGCTTGAACTGGGTATGTTCATGTAGGCTCTAAAGAGACCTTGGTCCCAGGTCTCTGTGGTATCTACCTTTTGTCACCTCTTGTGCTGTGTTGATCTTGGCTTGTCTCAGCTCGTCCCAATAACTTTGATTTGTATCCCAGCAACTGCTTATGAACTACAGTCTCTCTTTTAGTAACTTTGACTGTAAGTAGAGAATTTTCCAGCATTGTGTTGGAATTCGTTACCCTTTGGTGAGCTGCTGCAAAAGATAGTCTGTCTTAGGGTGTGTGTGCATTGGGAGGGTTATACAGATGAATGAATTTTATTTTTAGTTTGAACATATCTTGATTTCTAATTACTGTATCTGGTTATGTGATTGTCAGGCAGGTGAGGATCTGGAGCAGTTTCTTTACTAGTCTTCTGGCTAAACACACTCTTCTGGCTTATAGTTTCAGTGTTCTCCTGATTAGTGTTTCCTCCATCTGTTCATGTATGGTATTGTCCTTATCTTAATTGGCTTTCTTTAGTCTCTATTAGAAAAGCTAATGTCCTGTTTCTCTGATTGTTCTGGTAGTTTCTTTCCGTGTCATCTTCTTTTGAGTACATTTTGTCTGAACTTGTGTTGCATTCAGTATACTAGATCAGGTGTTGATCAGGTTTAAGGCTTGTACACTAGTGACAGTCAGGGATGGCCTTCTTTGCTGATAAGCACCCACTCTGCTCAGTGTTCATTTCTTGTCAATTCTCACAAGTGCGCTTGCTCTAGTGCGGCTCAGGCACCATCAATGTTGGCCAGTTCATCATTTGTGGAACTAGGGTGAAAGCACACCTGTGACCAGCTTGAGTGTATTTGTTGTCCATATAGCATCAGTCCTGTTTGCTAATCTCATCTCTTCCTTTGTCTGCAGAGTGGCTGGCCTTCCAGTGAAGGAAAGGGTGAAAGTATCTCGGAACTGGAGGCACGGACGCTGCCGGAGAGAGGCAGTCCTGAAATGGAAATGCAAGCAAGTAGTTCCTTTCTCTTGTACTTTGTTCTGTGTCAGCTGCTGTGGGGCCTTGGGTTTACATCTGTGCCCTGAAATGAGATGTTTCCTGCTCCTTGTAATCCACGGGGTCTTACAAGTAATATTGCTGGCCTATTTTGGATGTTGCTGGCTAGCTGGATGTGGGGTAACTGGAGTTGCTGTCTTGCCCTAGAGATTCACTCTGAGAGTCAAGAGCTCCTCTCTTAAGAGCTTGAATTTGGCATTGTTCTGATCTGTGCAGTTCTAGTCGGATTTACCAATTGGTACTACAGACTTCAAACCGTTATGTTCCTATCTATTGCTGTGTACTATGAGCATCTTTGTCCTGCTCTCATAACAAGATACCTTGATCCCAGGTGTGAACTTACATGTCCCCTCAAAACGTTTGGTTTGTCTCCTGTGCTTTACCCTGGCCCATGATTTGGATGTACAATTCTAAAATGCTAATTGACGTTCTTCTGCCTTATGCTTCTTCATTCTCCGACCTTATGCTTCCTTCCTTCACTAAAAAAAAAAATAAAAAATGCATATTTGACATTATTATAGAGGAGATTATTGTTAAATTCTTGCTTGCAAAGGTATACTCGGCTTTCAAAGCAAAGCATAAGATAGGTCTCTTGTCTGAATCGCATGTCTAAATTTTCAGTCTTCACATCAGACAGAAGGAGAAAGACTATGGTTTGTTAGATGCTGAAGAACAGGGACCTGCTACTGAGCTTTCATGCCTTCTTGTGCTGTGTAGATTGAAGCAATGGATAATGTGCCACTGCTTGTCTAAAGTCCTGGGAGCAGCTGTAATGAGCAGAGTGTTTTTGGTGCAGGTTGTATACCTGCCTTTGAAGTGCTTGCGGCCATCTGTGAAGGCAAGCTCTGTGGATGTTAGAGAGCATTACTAAACCAGCTTCCCAAGTGAAAAGGCAAGGACTGATTTAATGAGGCCACCATCCAAACTGCATCCTCTAATTTTCATTTATCCTGCTTCAAATTTGTTACTTCTTATGAAAAAGCCATAGAAAAATGTAAAAAGCTAAACTGCAGCAGGAGGAGAGCCACAGAAACTGGCTGTAGTCTAGGTAAGCTGGATATTCACTTGCTTTTAGAGGACTGCGTAGGAGTGGAGGAAGGAAGGGGAAATCAAAATGTGCCTAAAACCAAAGCTGCTGCTCCAGAGATGCCTCTTATTTTTTCCATGCATATGATCAAGTCCCAAATGAACATTATAACCTATACTCAACTGCTTTGTCTGAGTGACTAAAAGCCTGTTATTGGAGATGAATGCAGGCAAGCAGGAACCTTCTACCTCATAAGCAATCTTGTCCTCTCGTTTGTTTCTAGTCCCTCATTGTGATGCTACAAGGTGTGGCTGTGCATAATGGCTCTGCTGACACAAGAAATCATGATCTCTGAGACTGAATGATTGGCAAAAAAAGAGGGAGATGGGTTTTTATGAGAAGCCCCCCTGCTTTCAAAACAGTTTGCTCCTGAATAGTTTGAAAACTGAAAGGCTGCTCTATGGAAAGGCTCTGGTTTTGCTCAGTGTTTGCATGGGTATTGGTGCGCTCGGCAGTGACTGCAGAGTGGAGGCAATTTCATGCATCTGTGCCCCATAGGACACAAGCCCCATGTCTCTTTGTATCTGGCCTTGCCATATCCAGAAGGCCTATTTGCTGATTCTCTGGTGGCTATACAAAAGCAAGATCTTGAGCAAAGAGTGCACTGCCTAAATGTATACTGTAGCCTGTTCTGTCTTCTCTATTTTGGTTTTGTTTCAAGAATAAATAAACTTCTTGTGATGACAGACTTAATTCAGGCATTGCTTCAGTGTCTCATTCTCTTTGTCTCTCAGGAAGTGAAGCACATTTTCCACTTCCGTCTTCAGAATGCTTTGGAACAGCTCCTTTAGTAGTCCACTGCTCTTGGCCTGGAACCTGTCTGTAGGAAGCTGCCACTGTCTCATAAATAGCAAGGGGCAGATAGGATGTATAGGCTCTTTTGAAAAATGAGCAACAGAAATCAAGAGGGGTTGCTCTGCACATGCTTTTGGCTCAGCAGTGGACGAGGTGTGAATGTAGAACAGTACCCCTTCTGCATGACGAACACAAAGTTCTTGGATAGCCTGAGGCTTACCCTGCTGCTGTATGTATTAGCGTACAGAGAATGCAAGAGGTGGACTACTTTGTAGTAAGACTTGTGTTGTTTGGTGTGGTCTGCTCCCCTGCTCAGATGTGTGTGAAACAGTGGCAGCTTTGTGGTCTCTGCTGGGCATCAGCAAATAACATGCAGGATCAAGACTGATTGCACCAAGAGCTTCAAATTGAAGGCTCTGTTAGAAATGCTTGGCATAGCTCACAAATGCCTGATAGTCTAGTTTCTTAAAAAGTACAGGGCTCATGAAGAGGGGTCAGGGAGCCTTAAGTATTTCCTATCTAAACTCACTAGTCTCTTGGCTGTCTTCTCTTTCAGAGATTCCATGCTTCCTTTTCCTCAGCTCTTGGTTAGAAAAATGCCAGCAATGTGATTTGCTTTGTATGTTGCTGGAGAAGTTTCACTTTTTAGCTGTGCTACTACATTAAGCCCTGCTTTTGCATGTGACCAGCAGCTCCAACTTCACAGTTGTCTTGAGTGGGCACTTGCTTTTGTAGATATGTTTACATATGCAAACTTTTTTCTTTTTGTGTGTCCGTTTTTTTTATTTTGTGTTTTCTTCTTCCTACCCCTGTACCCCCACAACCTGCTGTCTGCAGTTTGATGCCCTGGATGGAGCTGGATGGCGAGTATCTCTACCTGTCTCAAGCAGAGAATATCCAGGCCTACCAGCTTTGTTCAGATGGTACAGGTTTGCAGCGTCACCCTCAAGCTATCTTCTCTGGCCACCAGGAGGATGTATGTCGCTTTGTTCTTGTTAACTCCCACATCGTCAGTGGAGGGGGGTAAGTTGTGTGAACGAAGGAGCCCAAAGAGTGTGGCAGTGAAGGTGGAAAGGTTTTGTGTAACTCCAGCCCAGAGCAGAGGGGTCAATCTTGCTACACAGTGTCCTCATGCATGGCTGTGTTCAACTGCTGCCGCTTCCTCTCTTGTGATTTAGTTCTGTTCTGAAAAACCTTTTGCTACAGCAGTGAAGGAGCTGAGTCTCATGCTGTTGACCTTATGTCTTTTTCTCTTCTGAACTTGTGTAGATGTCCACGGATTCAGACAATCCTGACTGATGTGCAATTTTAATTTCTTTGCCTGTTAGAGTCAGAGTAGCTAGACTGTGTTCTGATATTCACAACTGCTGGTTAACTGGGACCTTGGTGGTGCATAAAACTTTCTAGAGACAAGTATATGTTTATTAGACCTACTGGTATAATTGTGGAGAGGGGGGAAGCTGCCAAGCATTCCAGCACACACATACTTCTCCAATTAATTTTGCATTTGACTGGCCTTTTTCAATTACAGCAAGTTACAGAACTGTTATTTATAAAATTTTAGCTATTGATATATCCAGCACTTATGCTTGCATCTCCCAATTCTGTGCTTGGTTGTCTGCCGTGGATATCTTGAGACTCACCCCTGTGAACTGTAGCCCAACATTCAGGTGAAAATGAAGGCATGCATTTAAAATTCCAGTAACTGTATTGGTTGAAAAAAGTCTAAATGTCTCTGTAGTTAATTCAAAGCACAATACCCTGCACGGCTGCTCTGAAATGAATGAAAAGCTGAGACTTGGACATGGGTGAGAATGACCTCTCACTTATTCCCTTACTCCAGCCATTCAGCAAGGATTCTGGCAAGCTCAAAGCAGTAGGAGGAGGAATGGCTGCTCTGCTAGTTTCTGCAGCTTAACACAAAGTGGAGTGTGGAAAGATAGCCAGGAAAAAATTTATGTGCGGCAGATCAGGCTTTGACTGGCCAGATGTGGGATTGCAAGAGAACATGTGATGCATGAGGAGTGGAGGGTTAAATAATGCTGCATGAATTTCAGATCCCATGAGAGATCAGTCTTGGTCTTTCTGTGGCACTCCTAAGCTCTAATGGAAGGTGTGCGGCCAAGGGAGATGCAGCTGATACAGACTCCTTGCCTGGGGATTTGTTTTTTAGAGATGGAAATATTGTCCTTCACAAGATCCATGGCTCCTACAGTATGAAGTTCTCTGCACATGAACAGGAGGTGAACTGTGTGGACTTCCAAGGTGGCCTGATTGTCAGCGGCTCCCGGGACAGAACAGCGAAGGTGAGCAGTGATGTTCCGGCAGCTGCAGGTGCTTCTGCAGAGGTGACCTCAGAGGTCTTGTGCCATGAATGTTTAAGTGTCAGCAGAACTGTTGTGAGCACTGTCTTGTGCATCTGCAGGAGGAGCACTGGGTATCTTGGTGTAGGCTCATGTCTCTGAAAAGATGTTTGCTGTGCCAAGCTTTTAAGAAAGAGATTTGGCAGTACTTTATGACATCAGCTGCTGGTTTAAACTAGGAAGTGCAGAAGGTGGCAGCTGATGTTTTGCTTCTTTCACTGTATGTCTGTCTAACACTGTAACGGAGATCAGTGCCAGTTAGTCTGAAATTTGCTGTATGTATCTCAAGCACATCCTTACTTTGTGATGCAGTGCTGCTTCACATACTCTCTGTTGTATATTTGATCCCTTTAAGGGATGGCATGATGTCTTTTCCAGATCTGTGGAGTTGTGGTTTATTTGTGGTTTGTTTGGGTTTTTTTATTTTTTTCTGGTTCTTGGTTTGCAAACCAGGAGTGAAATTAGACTATGAATAGTGTTAGCCTCCACTATTCTTTTCCAGTTGGCATCACTGAATCCTGTCACATAATTTTTGTGGTGGTTTTTTTTGTTTTGTTTTTTTTGTGGGTTTTTTTTTTTTAGGCAGGACCTTGTTGATTTTTGTCCTTCTGGATCTGGTTGGCAGTGCTATGTTCCTACATGGACCTGGAGAGTAGTTCTCCTGAGCTGTAACCAGCTCTGTTTTAGTAGCTTAGGAAACTCCATGTATGTGTCTCGTCCTTTTCCTGCTAGCATGATGCAGTACCTGTAACATCTTCACAACAACTTGTTGTGTTTTTAGAAGTGGTTGCTGTATTTTGAAAGCTTTGGCTGTTGCTCAGAGTAGGTTGATGGATACTCTTGATCCCTGGTACAGATTGTAGAGCATTAATGGAGGTAAGAGGAAAAACTGCTATTCCTGTTTTGCAAGATGGGAAGCTGGGGCAAAGAAAGATGTAAATGTCTCTTTCAAGGTTTTATAGAAGGTGTGTGGTAATGGGTAACTATCTGACAGACTGCTGAGCAGCATGACCCTATTTTTGTTGGTCCCTCTATAGGCATACTCCTGAGTAAAATCACTCCCAAGCAGAGCAGTGTTCAGGTGCAAAGGGCACTGTTGGGTATGCTGCTTGCCTCCTGGGAGCAAGGTCTTGATGCTGCTTTGCCTCGCATTTAAGCAGGGCTGCTCCTCTCTAGTCTGTGGAGCTTCTTTGCTGGGAGAGTGCTTCCTTACTGCTTCTATGGCAGCTGGAGGATAGACCTTCTTCCCGACCTTGAGAACAAATTCCTGAAGGCCAGAGGGGAATTTAAGGCTGTTTTTCTTGGAGCTAGTGTGGGATCTTGCCCACCCAGTGCTTGCCACAGCATAGGCTCTAGGGATGTTCGCTGCTTCTTTTTTTTTTAATCATCTCTTTTGTAGGCTGCCTTGTTTATGTGAATGAGACTCTTGGAGGGTGGAAGGGAATCCCTACCAGCCTTTTAAAGGGGCTCTAAGTGTCTAAGCTATTGAGGGCTCTGCTGAGTGTTGATTAGGACTAAGCCCTGAAGAGCTGCTAATGTACATTCCTGTGTGATAGGCACCAGATAGTGTGCTCTGAGCAATATTTTTAACCTGTAGGAGATAGGGATGCCTTAAAAGAGTTAAGCTTTTCTGCTGCTTTTGCTGACACTAGGTGCTAAATTCCCCGCTGACAAGAATAGCCTGCAATCCTGGGCATTATCAACAAACAAACAAATAGGGCACTCCCAGCTTTGAAGTCTTGAAGTGAAACACTGGGGGTCGGTTACAGACAACTGGGGGGCTTGAGTCCTGTGTGCCAGGAATGAGGGCAAAGTGGGGGAAATGAGGGCCCCAAGCATAGGCCTCAGCAAGAATCTGGGGGACTTTATTATGACCCAGAAACAAAGAGGGGGAGGTGTGGTGAACTGATGGAAGGGGATGTACACAGGTGGGGGAGGGAAGAGATTCATTCACATTGTCAGTGAGCAGGGGGGACCTGTTTGAAAATGGCCGGGGGTACACTTAAGAAACTTGCTCAGAAGGGGGTGGGTTTATAAAAAAAAAACAAAACAAAAACAACTATTTTATAGGATAACAAATGATTAATTTTATAGATAATATAAATGGAAAGTTTCCAGGGATGGTACAGAGTCTTCCCACACTGTTCAAGAGAACAGCAGATCTTTGAACAAATCCGACTTGTTTATTTAACTGCAGAAGATGAGAAGTCTCTGAGTGCTGCCCTAGAGAACATGTGGTAATGGGGGTACTCTCTCTGTTACCACTGGGATGGAAGGTCACTCTTATAACCAGAATTTTTATGTAACTTTAAGTGCTTGTTTCTGCCAGTGATTGAAGGCTCTGCTCCTCAAAAAGAAATAGTGGGAATTCAGGGAGAAGATCTTGGGGAAGGTGAGCGTGACAGTTTTGGCAGCTCTTCCAGCACAACGTTAGCACTGTGCATCCTACCTTCTGCAACTTCTGGGTGATGTGGCATAACATACATCTCTCTCTTTAGGTTTGGTCCCTGTCCGCGGGCAGAGTTGGGCAGTGTCTACATACAGTGCAGACAGAGGATCGAGTGTGGTCCATTGCTATCAGCCCATTATTAAGGTAACTGAGCTCTCTTTATTCCCAATTTTCAGCAGAGAAGTAAAGGAGTTGGATAGGCACCATCTCCCTGAGGCACTAGTGTGAAGCTTCAGGGACTTTTGATGTGGGTGGAGGCTGATTAGGTGCTTGTGCCTGCAGCAGAAGCTCATGGAAGAGCATGTGGTCTTTGTTCCCCAGAACAGCTGAGTGGTCTCATAAAGAGGCTCTGAAAATGGCCCTGTGTTCCTGTTACTGTCCCAGGTGGGACCTGTTCATTCTTACTTGCAGAGCAAACTCTCTGACTTACTCTGCCTTGCTAATTAGAAGCAGTGAGCTGGATCCTCTTGAGGTTTTCTGTACTGAAAAGATGCCAACTTGTGTTCTCATTCTCTGGCAGAAGAGATGCCAAAAGAAAAGTCTCTGCTTTTTTGATTGGGAAGCTAGCTTGGAGCTGTGTGCAGTGGTTAGTGCTCAGTTTTCTTGGTAAATTGAGCATGCTGGACTGAGAAAGATGGAAGTGGAGTTCAGGAATGAGGTTTTCCAGCCTCTACTGCCTGTAGCCCTGTGCTTCTAGCATGGGCATGATGCGACAACTACAGCTTCAGCATGGGAGGCAAGGGCAGTACCTACACTAGCATCTTCCACGGTGTTTTTCAAAGTGCTTCTGTTCTTGAGGAAGTGAAAATCTGAAAAACTTAAACTTTTTCACTGTTAAAATCTTTGACTGGCTAGAAACAATCTGTTTCTTTGGTGCACTGTTAAGCTGGTCTTCTGCATGCAAGAGAGATTCTTCTACAGCCTTCCTCAAGGGAGAGGGGGAAGAAGATCTGTTATTGCTGTCCATGTGGTATCTGCAACTAGTGAATTTTAGGCTTGTGCAAAACCAGAATACTTCCCACGACTGCTGTCCTCATTAGACTTCCAAGCTTGTTTTGCAGGCAGCAGAAACTTAGTGGTATGGAGCTAATGGCATTATCAGGGAAATGACCCTCGAGGCCTGCTATGATTTTTGCTGTTCCCTTGTACCATTGCTCCGAGTGTTTGAAACTGATAGCGTTTTGAAGAAGTGCCATGTGTGTTAATGCTGCTGCAGGATGTTAGATAGAAGCCGTTTGCTCTCTTCTGTGCTGCAAGGGCCTCTCTTCTACCAGAGCAGCTCTGGCTCTAGCACCATGGCTGGTTAGAGCCCAGTGGCATGCTGCTTCCTACTCCTAAGTGATGACCTACTGAGGTGGCCTCTTGTCAGGACAGTGTTCCTCTCCCTGGTGTGCACGCTTGTGCACACTCTCTGTCACAATATTTACCCACTGTCTCCCCACCCCCTCTTTCCTCCCTGCAGAGTGATAAATGGGAGGTGGTGGAACAGCTACACCACGAACAAGTGGGCTTAAATTGTGCACTCATTCTTTTATGAGACTGTGGACTGTACCAGTCTCCCCCACTAGCCCACCCTACCACCCCCCCTTACCCCTCCATATTTTGGGGAGGGGGGTGTGGAGAATTAGAGCCAATTAGCCACGTCATTAATTCTTCAATTTGACGGCTGATATAGCAGGGCCTGAAACACGCTGCTGACCTCGTATAATGGGAACCCTGCTCCTTAACATATTGACGATGGGAGAAGTTAATTAAAATTCCACAGAGAGAAGGTGTCGGCTAACCTATAAACCTGTCGCTTCTCAGAACAAATCGTAGCCATCCTAGAAGAGAGAGAGGATCAGAGCAGGAGGGCATGTGGTGGGGGAGGGCCAGGGCAAGGGGCAGGGGAGATGAATTTTTCACTAATAGGTTTTACTGCTTGCTGTCTAATGAGTATCAAAAAGATAATATCTGGTTTCTAGCATGGTCTGGTTTGGGGAGCTCTGTGGTTTCTCTTTTATTTGCAAGAGCCCATATTTCACCCATATGCATTCCCTATGCACTTGTGTGTGAAGCTTTTCCTCCCTTGCAGTCCCCATCCTTCTTGCTGAGCTTGGATGCATTTGTTCGTCAGTGAGGCTGAACGTGGCCTATAACCTCCACTTCCTCCTAAACATTTGACGTGCCCTCCCAATTCTCCCTTCTCACTTGTGCTGCTGTAAACTGAGAGCTCCTCCATAAGAACAGATAGTTCTGCTGGTGTAGAATCAGGCTCCAACTGTGTAAGTGTTTTGGCCCATCTGTGCTGAGAACCCACCAGCTTGCTCTACTCTGGATGCATAGAGCTCAGCAACAGCTCAAAGCAGTTGTGCATGGTGGGGTAGAAGCAGGGAGGGCTGCTCTATCTCTAGCCATTTGAAAGTGCTTTGCAGAGGCTGCAGTTTCCTGACCTGGAGGTTTGCCAGGACTAAGTCTTTCTAGAGTAGTCAGGGTTGTATTTTTACTGAACTTCAACTGTTACTGGGCAGGACTGAAACTTTTCTTGTTTTTCAGTGCCATCTCCCTCTGTGTGAAGCTTCTTTAGAAATTATCCCATGTGCTCCTGACCCACAGCTGGGTTTTCTGCTGTCTGCTATAGTCCTGCTCTAATGGTCAGTGCCTGTATGCACAAACTAAACTTCAGACACTTGCGCTCTTAAAGTGCAGCTCCTGTGGCTTCAGGCATCTCTTTTGAGTATTCTGCTTTGATTTGTCCAGTTTACCTGTGGCACTACAGAGACCCTCCTACAGATGTGCTGAGCTAGGGAGGAGGCTTCCTTGCACGTTGTGTAGTGATGCTGGGGCTGGATGCTCAGAGGATCTGCAAACAGAATGATGCCCATAAACAAGATTTAGTAGGGTAAAAAGGTACCAAGAGTACTGGATCTTCTCTTCTTACTGTGCAGGGGAGAGCTGTGCTTAGTCCCTTGTGTAATCTTTTCAGCCACGGAAGTACGTTCACATCCATGTGTGTTATTGGAGCTTCATTGCTTTGGGGATGCCTAACAGTGCCCTGCAGGGTAGCGGGGTTGGGGAGGGCATTGTGCTCCTTCTGGGTTTTCAGCAGGTGGTCTGCATAGCTGTGCTAGTCCATGTGCTTGGGACAGCAGGTCCCGCATGGCCTGTCACATCAAGGACTAGAAAGAGTTTGAGAGAATCCTTAGAATAGGGTGCCTCAGCTTGCTCCAGCAACTGTTTTGGTTGGTCTCCAAAGCTGTCCTTCTCCACGGATTAGTAAATTGCTGTACTTGCAGAGAGGCTGTGTACCCTAAACCATGTTTCTTAGCTGCTTGTAATTCCCCTTCCCCCTGAGTTCATTTGCCTTTTGAACTCTGCGTCATGCAGATGTTAAACTTTCATTTACTGGTGCTTACTGCAGTGACTTATGTGTGCTCAGGGACCAGGGCAAGCCTGAGTGCAGTGGACCAATTCAAATGTGCAAAGTGAGGCAAACCCAGGGGTTTCTAGTGGAATAGTGGCACCTTCATGCTTTGTGATTCCCTGAGGTGGCAGTAGCCGGGGAAGGGAAGTGACCACTGTACACTGTTTAATTTGAGGGATAGGTTTATGGAGAAAATGAGGTCCAATTGCCTGGCATTTATGGTTGCAGAAATACAAGGCTTATTGATATATGTTGTACTACTGAAATGTTCCTTTATCTAGGGGAAAAATTGTTGCATTTTTTTTTTTCCCCTAATGATAGAGAAGCTTGTAAGCTGGAGGAAAAAGAAAAAAGTGGACCTTGATGTTAAATTTGTTACTAATCTTGGATTCAGAAATTTTTTGGTGTTGGATTAAAAAAAGGTATTCAAATCTAAGCTAGCTTTCCCGGTGGGTCTGGCCACTGACATTTGCTATTTAGATTTTAAAATATTTATCATGAGAGCTCATCTTCCCATGTTGTACTCAGTGTGTTGGATTTTAAACTAAGGAAAGAGATGACAGAAGCATAAAAATGGTTTTCAATGTGGAACTATAGATAGAGAGCTGGGAGACCTTTGGTGCAAATTGGGACAATGTCAGGCAACCATAATGTGCCCTATTGTGGCAGAGATGTGCTTTGGGTGTGTAAGCCCAAAAGATGGTCTCTCCTTTTCCACCTATGTCACTGCTCTACTGTGGCACATGATCTCTTCTTGCAAATGTTGCCTTGGTGAAGTGCAGGTGTACTCCAGAGAGGAGGAAAGTTTGTACCAAAGACTAGCTATCTGCATTGAATGTTTAATTTAAAGGAAAATGAGTAGTTCTGTGAGCAGCTGAATTTAAAAAGCCAGGCTTGCTTTATCTCTTCTATTTAGGCAGTGTTGTAGTTGAGACCCGACTCCTCTATTTTAACATGCTAATTTGAATATCTGTTAACCTAATTGCCTCTCCCATGGAATATCTTGGGGAAGTAATATCTGGGGAGACCTTTGCCTCTGTGGACAGCATCAGACAAATTGTAAAATATACCCAAAACTTGCTGGGGAAAGAAAGGAAGAGAAGGGTTACTGACAGGCACCTTGACTGAATAGGCCTCTCTTCCACTGGGAATAATCAAAATTATTAATTTTGAGGGCTTCTTTTTAATGGTTATCTGGAAACTTTTTGTGAATGTGAAACAATCGGATCTTGCAGATTGTGTTAAAACAAAACAACCCACTTGAGTCAGAGTAACTTTGCATTGGGATTAACTGTATAATTGAAGCCCTAATGTGCAGCAGTTAAAATCCTGGATAATGTTCCGCCCCCC
>VZTL01025364.1:37638-57866 GCA_013400535.1 Scopus umbretta | reverse complement strand
CCATCCACCCATCCATCCATCCTCTACAGCACCGGCTCCATAGGAAACGCAATACCTGAATTTTAGAGGCGATTATTAGGTTTGTATTTAAGGCTGGTGTAATACAAACGGAGATTAAAAGGCATCATCGGCTGCCTGATCCGCCAGGCACACGCGGTACAATGACACCGTGACTGTCAGCAGAGACCATCCTCGCTCGACTGAAATGCAACGTTCAATGGAAACGCCGTGAAGTGCCATCACAGTTAGATACGTTAAATAGATATATATACACACACACAGAGGCAGACATATCCCACAAAAAAAATAAACCAGGCTCTCTAATTTTATTTTATGACTCACGATCCGCCACCCCAAACAAAAGAAATTTGCGAGGCACACGAGAAGCGAGACAAAACCCCACGAGCAGGCTCTCCCCGTTCACTTACCATTTTCAAGCCATTCCACTCCATCTGTGATCACAAAGATGGACCCTTACAGCCCCTCACAGAGTCAAAAGCAAAAAGAGCGTTATGTAAAAGCTGACATTCCTTCTTACAGCGCTGCTGCCCAACGATGCAACAAAATCGACATATACTAGGCGCTGCAACACATACAAGCCTCCTCCTCTTTTTATGAGGTCATGACAGGAAACTCTTTGAAATACAATATGCAGCATTTACTGAAGCTCATATAAATCACCCTCTTTTAAAATTACCATACCTATTGCGCAGTCCACCAAAAGAAAATTACCAATCTCGAGGCTTTTTTTTCCACCACCACCCCCCAGGATTTTGCTCTGCATTTGTATCTCCAAAATGTCAATGTGGAAATTAACTCCCCCCCTCCACCACTTAAAAAAAAAGCCTCTTCTTCCTTTTGCATTTCAGTTAGCCACATACCAGCCTCGCATTAGAAATGAGCTTTTTTCTTTATTCTGAGAGAAATCGCAATTACCTTAAAATGACAAAGTACATCCTTTATTAAAGGATACGCACACATTAAATATGAAAGAGAGAGAGAGCGAGAGAGAGAGGGGGAGAGAGAAGGGGGGGAAGGGAGAGATCATGTACAAACAAATCAGTAGCAGAAAACTAAATTCATGTGAAAACACAGACTGAGAACGATGCAGATTCGGGGAAAAGCTGTATGTTAGCTTTCATATCTACCTCTAGACCAACCCGCTACGATCAGATTTTAAATCTACCAATACCTACCATAACCATTCTTAATGGCAAATATTGGGTCTTGAAAGGCTTCAACTCTTCTACAGATTTGCTAAGGTTTCAGGGAATTATTTTTATTATTTTTTTTAAAAGATCCACAAAGCACAGTGCTAGACGTTTGTGCAGCGAGAATAAGAATAATAGTAAATAATAATAATAGTAAATATTAATTTTTTTGTTCTTTTCTTTCTTTCTTTTTTTTTTTTTTTAAAAAAAATCGGGTACCGCTGTCCCCGTGCGGCAGCCCCCGGCGGCGGGCGGAGCGGCGCGGAGCCCTGCTGGAACTGGCTGGCGGCGTCCCCCCTTTACCTCCATTTATGGGACCATCTGTCAGCGCCGGGCGGGCGCTGATTGGCCGCCGCCGCGCGGGGAGGCGTTGCGACATCAGGTGCTATTGAAATTAGCCGCCGCCAGATTGACAATGTTAATGATTTGGTGACCTCTACAACAACAGAGACCAGATTTCTGAACTGCTGCTTGTATCTAGTAATTAAGGCCCGGTTGAAGAAACAACACGCATCCCTGTATTTTTTATTACTTTTTTTTTTTTACCTCTCCCACCCCACCGGCGCAGGAGCCCTCGGCCGCAGCGATGTCATACCTCGGCCACGCTTCAGTGCCTACATCTTCTTACCTCCTGCACGCCCGGCTCCCAGGTCCGGCGTATTTTAACTACCTTATCTTTTTCGACAGTTGCTTTCCGGAGAAATGCATATTTAATGATCTGCCTCTAGGCTTAAAGGCACAACAAAAGCACTTCGACGTGCAGTTAAAGCTGCATTTATTTTCAGGTACTATTGATTTTAATAAGCAACCCATCTCTCCTTCCTTCGACCCTGTGAGGTTTTCTTTAAAATACGTATTTTTAGAAGCGGATTTGAGACCGCTGCCACTTGACTCTAAGGCACATCAGACACCTATTTATCAGGGCGCTCCCCCTGAACGAGGGTACCATTTCAGAATTATTTCACCTCCTCACTTCATTATTCTTCTGCTCTACAGGAAATAAAACGATGGTGAACTTTGGGCATTTAAAAAAATTCCCCCCCCCCCCGCCTTAGAGAGGAACGTGCTTAACTTAACAATGCACACTCATTAATCCTCCGCTCACTGCCACTGACAAACTAACAAAACTTCACTTCCAAACAGCAATATTTTACCCTCTCCCAATCACGGCAAGTTTATTAAAAATTCTCACAAGTTAGGAAGCATTCGTTTCTTCCTCTTACTTGGGAGTTATTTTCCTAAAGCATGCTTTGGCCAAAGTAACAAGGCATGGCATCCTGTAATTGCCACTAACCTTGAATTTACATTCACTTCAACTAAAGCGATCGAGTATTACTCTCTTAACATACATAGGTATAACTTACTTTTACTATTCACATATTCACTTCAACGGCCAAATATGTTTGTTAAAAATTCCAAGCATCATTCCAAGCATTTTCAAACATGAGCTAAAAACGGAGAAAGCTAGGATGGGCCATGTTATAAGCTCACTCAGCTCTTTCCTGGAGAAAAACCTGGCTACAAACCACCAAAACCTTTTTCAAATAAGTTATCAGATAATCATTGTTCTAGAAGTTCTTTTTTTTTTTTTTCAAAGTACAAATACGCCCTTCGAACTGCTAAGCTCTGAACTCACATTCTGTACATTTTAGATTTCTTTAAACTACAGCCACGCTCAAACACACACAGAGACTAAATACACCAATAAAACATGAGGTATAGTAAGCTTAAAAAAAATCTTGCTACAAACAGACCAAGCAAGGAGAAAAATCACATTTAAAATACATCATACAATCTATTTGTGGAATAAGCACTGAATTCAATTAAAATATGAACAATGTAAAGGGCTGCAGAGGATTCCTCTCACCATGCAGCTTTTTGAGCACATTTGTAGCTTGGTAAAAACTAGTAAAGATGAAACTAGCTCATAAGATAGATTTCCTAACTCAAATATTTAAGTGACTTATTAGACTGAACACACAGGCATCAAAATGCTACAGAGCTAGTATATCACCATACATTCTTGCGCAAATACATATCGAATATTAAAGTTAGACTTGTAATGCAGATTTTTACTTCAGGTCTCTTCAGGGGTTAATAACACCAAAGAAGGCATCCAGAAATTATTTTAAGTCTTTTCAACTTCAGCCTACTTTGTTACTATAAATTCGTTATGCATATCAAAAGATTCAGCCATTTTTCTGAAACAATGATTGCACGCTGCTCCTCTTAAAAAAAAGAATTAGCTATTTTATCTGTCTCTAAATCCAGGTATTCTGCACACTGACCACTTCCCCAAAAAGCACCCCGCACATGCAGCCTTTCCGAGGAACACTAAAACAAACGCTCGAACGTCCTCAGAGGCCTCCCTCTGTAAAGACAAAGGCAGAATCCTATTGTTGAAAAAGTCAACCTTATTCTCGTGCTTCCAATAGTACCATTATCTTTCAGGGTAAGGGACTGACCACCGCATCACGGTTGTGACATTTGTAAAGCATCAGATTCTCAATACAGTCTCTCCACCATCAGCCAGCAAGCCCCTGAGCAAAGCATATTTTTAATGCAATCTTCCATCCCCACAAAAAGAAACTTGTCTTAAACAGCTAATCCAATATCAAAATGAAATCACAGGGTTGTTTCCCAGCCCCCCCCCTCCCTCTCCTTACCATAAATGAGCAGTTTCTTGACTCATTAATGACAGTTTCCCTTAAAAGAAGTGATCTCATATCACTGAGCCCCTCTCCACCACGCATACATCCCAAAGGTTGCGGGTATCTTAGCATCAGTAGCCGCTAGCAAGCTCTCTCATACAGAGCCCAGATGGACTATACCAGAAGCCAATTCAGCGTTAATAACTACCTACTCTGTGCAGTTTAGAAGCCTTACGTGGCATAATGTCCTAGGCAACAGCAGCCGATTGAAACCGCAAATAAAAGACAACCCAATTCTCCAAAAGCATCAAAAGGAAAAAAATAATAAATTGAAGAATGATTTTTTAAAAAAATCTCTTACTTTCATAAGATTAAACTGAATCCTTCACAAACATATGAAAAAGGAGAAAAAACAGATGCTGCCCACAAAAAGTGACAAAATATTACCTCATTATTTAACAAAGCAGCATTAAGCGTCCTGCTGATTTCAAACATCTTGCCACAGATTTTGGTTAAGAGAAACAGAAAGAATCCTTTGCAAGCCCTCTGTCTGCAAAGGGTTCTTCAATTTTCTTGCGTACAACAGAATAGTCAATATGTTATTTCCCTAGAGTTCGCACATTAAAACATCTAGTCAGTGAGCTGAATTTTCCCCTTATCACACTGTAGACTCCTGTTATATGTACTGCTCTCTTTGCAAGATTAGCCTGCCCCAAACATGGCTGTTGTTTAAACTATTCTTTAAAGTAACAGTTCACTCCATAACCACCAGGTGGGAAGTGTACACAGATTCAAGTAACCATCTTAAAGATTTTTCTTGGAATAGCAGCTGGTTGTGATATACAGCCTAAATCCCCCCTACGCTTATCAAGCATTATGGAGGAAAAAAAAAAAAAAAAAGTTGTACCATTTTATGCCCTTTTCTCCCCAGAAGCAAGCTCACACACAAAACCCCTAAGATCACTTAACTTTTACCATGTTTGGTCCCCCCCGCTCCCCTTTTAAAGGGACCTTGAAATTTATATAGGAGCATTTAATTCAGCAAAAATTAACTAAATGATAAAATCCAAACAGTTCTGAGAACGAAGTGTAATTAAAAGGGAAAGCACATCCATAGAAATGGTCTATACTGTAGAGGAAACAGGATTTGCATTAAGTTCAGCACAACAGTGTTCTTTCATGGAAACACAAAATTCAGCGTGTAAATAATTCACATGTGGGTAGAGTGTTAGAAAATATGAACTATACCTTCAAGCAAATTTGAAGACAACTTGGTAAGATACTGCTATGACATATTTTGGCTTAAATTCATTCATGAAATGACTGTTGCATGCATCAGAGCCCAATACTGAAATACACGGAAAGGATCCAGTTTTCAACAGCATCTAAGTCTCCCAAGTTACCAAACTGTCCCCATTCCTACATGTCTGCAAGCTGTAAGTATTTTTTTGCTTTATTTAAGGTCAAATATCTCAAGGAATACTTCCATTACTATAAAAAAAACCCCACATGAATTCACTCAATGCTCTACAGCAACATGCAGAGGCTTGAACGAGATTGGTACCTTTGTGTTAGGTGCTGTACAAACACATCTGAAAAGTCACTTCCTACCAAAGGATTTACCAACAACATTTACAAGACTGAAGCACAAAACAGAGGTGTGAGAAGGAATAAATGAAGAGCATCACAAAATGTCTTTACCAGCTGGGATGAATTGCTGGAGAGTTATGGCATCTCTGGCAACTAGCTGTGCTAAGGCAGAACCCAAAAGGTTATTTGCCGAGATTAAAGAATAAGTGCATTATATGGACAAGGGCTTCTTCAGATTTATCACCTACAAAGTACCATCACCTAATTCTTTCATTTATAGCAATCCTTGCTGAGTAAGTATATGCAGAGTAGCGATTTTCTTTGTTGGCCTTTAACTAATATTAAAGTGATGCAGTAATGACTTAACCTTCTTGAATATGTATTGAGTTTCAAGTCATCCCTTTTTATATGAGGAGAAAGGTTATTTGCATCGATTTCTGTTTGCATGAAATAAGCTTATTTTCTCATTCACCATATGCCTTGAACACTAATTAAAAGTGTCACTTTCTTCTAATGCAAAAACATAATCATTTAGTAAATAAGTATTCTTGGCTTTTTGGTCTTTGTGATAATCTATTTAAGGACTTTTTATTTCCAGGTAACTGCAGTGCTTTGATTACCACACACTCCTCTGATTTAAAGAGAAGTGTTTTATAAATATAGTTGTTTTTTTCCAAATAAAAAGAAAAAAAAAAATCTAGAAGTGCATCTTTAAGGACCCACACTCCTCTTACCCTGAGGCAAATCCATCCAATCAATATGAAACCATTCACATGCCACCATCTGCCAAGCTGTAGAGCAATGTGGCTGGAACAGACCTCTTATAAAGCAGCAGTGGTCTCATTTTCAGTCTATTAGGGAAGCACCAGAGCTCTCATGTGCAAGGATACAAAACTCCAACTCAGACCCTCTCACACCAGTTTCTCTGTGCAGTGCTGCAGAACTCCTGTAATTTTTGCTGCTGGAGTTTTCACGCTAATCATCAAAGCAAGAGGGAGGAGAAAATGATCAGCAACAGCCCTATTTCACTGCAGCACAAAATAAAGAACTCTGTTTAATTCTATCCTAATATGATTATAGCAAACCATTTAAATGCCGCTGCCTGCGAACTACAACCTGGTGTTTTCCATCCACCTCATTTTCCACTCTTCCAGAGGACTAAACATTTATGACTAGAACTGTGTTATTCTTTTCCAAGACATTCCTATCAAAGTTAATATTTAATTCTGATCAAAGTATTTTGTTGTTTGACAGATGGGAGGGTGCAGGTGGATGAGGAACAAAAGGAGATACATGTGAGATTAAGAGAAGGATTTGAACTACAAAATGATTTAATAGAAGACGATGGGCTGGGAAAGGACATTACACAATGCAAGCACTAGGGTTTGCCCTACGCAGTAATTCAAGAACAGTCTCCAAGATATCACATCAACGCTATCTTTAACACTGAGCTCACACATAGCCTTTTCATCAGGAGATCTTGTAATAATTTAAAATATCCTCCACCACCTATACCATTGGCAAATTCACTGCATGACTAACTAAAAAAGAGCAACAGACAAAAAAGGGAACATGACGGGGTGCAAACCCCTTGCAAATGTACACAGAGAGAAACGAACTATTTTTAAACCATCCATGAAATGACAGGAAAAGATGCAAAGCTAAACATTTGATTCAGTGACACTGAAAGTCACCAACTCAGGTGGAAAAGCTAGGACCAAATTGCTCATGGCACCTAACCAGAAGTCAGACTTCAGGAAAGAACAGAAACAAAAAATAATCAGTCCAATTAAGCAGACTGCCTTTCTCTGTATGTGTGTGCAGGAGATGGAATGTACTGGGGGGTAGAGAGAAAAAACAATGGCTAAACAGTTTATTTACCTATACAGTAAGGTTTTTTCCACTGTTATTTGACCAGCTTACAATCAAGTGTATATATAAATAACAATGTAGTTTGTTTAGCTACTGAATAGTTAAAAAACCCAGCAAAATAAAACACCCTACCAACTGCCCTGTGGAAGTGAAGCAAAAGTGGGTGATTGGGACTGCAACACTGAATGACACTGAAAATGTTCTTCGGGTAACTCCTCTTTAAGGTTAGTGAATTCATATATTTGAGGAAAAGCAGAGTCAAACTTTTAAGGTTTCACTACAAAATACGTAATAGTCACGATAATCAAACACCACCCACAAAAAAGAAAAGGCTGAAATACCATACAATTTTTGCAGAACTAGTAGGTGAAAAAGTAACTGACATCGTTTGGAGCTTTTATTAGTTTATTTTTTGATGATCCTCTCGGGAATGCAGGAACCTGACCCCATCTCTTCTGCCCCTGCTGTGGACGCCACCAACACGCTGTACAAGCTCTGCTGCTGATGCAATGCACTATCTGGTGCACCGAGAATCCTCCTGATGCTGGGAAGATTAAATATGCCACAGATCTACCTGGAAAAATTATCACCTTTCTGATCTGTGCCCAGAAAGGGGGTGGGGGGAATCAAACAAGAGTAGTTAGAGATTGAGCTCCTTAGAGAGGTCTGGAATGAAAAGACTCTAGATGCAAAACCAGACAGAAACCCCTCCTATATACTTACAACCCTAAAGAAGGAATTTAGATACATGAAGCTTAGGCAAGTAGTCACAGTTCCCACATAAATCACACTTCAGCTGCTTTTGCACAAGTATGCTATTTAATGTTGCTTGCCCACTTTCTTTTTCATGCCTTACGAGATCTGTAATTTGGATGCTGCATAGCTGCTCTAAGTATCACACACCAATTTTCCAAAGACATGTGTATTTGCAAATCCCACTGTGGATACTTATGTTTGAATGCTGGGAGACTGGAACAAAATTCTCCAGGGCACACCAGAGCACAGCAGTAACAAAATGAATAGATGTAAATAGCTCTGATGGTGAGAGAAGTCTTGGTGATAAGAACCACATCGTTTTCAAAACTGAATGCTGGGCATCCACACAGTTTTAGGCATGCACGTATGTCAGTCAATAACCTCTGCAAAGGTTTCCTGTGAATGTCAGGGTACAGGCCAACTGGGGAGGTGGGCCAGCATCTTTGCTACAACGCAAGAAGGGTTTGGAGAAGATGATTCAGCACCTTCCCAGCACGTCCGAAGGCCCGTGATGTCCTTGGCACCTTGGCTTCATGCTCCTCTCCTGGCTCCTGACTAACGCTTTGCAAAACACAACAACCTCTCAGTCACAAAGTACTTCTTGCCTGGCCAATTTTCAGTACCTTTTAAAGAACCCACAGTCAGTGCTGCAAGACTGAAAAGTAGAAGGCAGCATATATGTTAGGTAAACATGTTAGTAAGCAATAAGAGATACCAGCAATTCTTTTTCCCCTTCCCACTTCTTTTTGGCTCAGGGAGTATACATTTCAAGGCTTTCAGTTCCCTGATTTTGTTTTCCTCCTTTTAAATTTAGAGACATTAAAACTCGTATTCAACATCAGACATCTTAAATTCTACAGCTTGCTTTCCTATCACTACAAGCAGGATTCAACCCTACCTACAGAGTTAAAACATTTCTACATTGCTGTCAATTTTGTATAATATGGTTAGCAAAGTTTCAGCTGAGCACAAATGAAGATGTTTTCAAAGATTTATGACTGCATTTTTAAAATGTATTTACTTGTAAATAATGAAAGGACCTAGACACTGAAGAAGTCTAGACTTACGAGGGAGATTTACATGAGTTCAGCCATTTTTAATGTGCCTATGTATGAGCACAAAAACCCTCATAAAAAATCTGAACAGGGTCTTTCAACCAGCATTACCTAATTTTAGAAAAGTTGATGGATTTGCTTTAAACCAATCTGTAATACAGTATGCTATATGCCTTGCACTCAGGCCAAATAATATCAATAACAAGAACAAAGATAAAAACCTGAAAGAGGGATTAATGTGCTGATGTTTCCAAGCTTTGAGACAGTGATCAGAAAAAGACCTGGAGAAGAGTGTGAGGTGGCTGGATCAGAAAAGAGGTACAGCAGGAATCAAAGGAGACCAACAAGCAGTGTGCAGAAGGGTTATGTCTCCTGCAACTTGCAATTACACAGGAAGGATGCAGAACCAGGGAAGATACAAGAGAGAATAAAGACAATAAAAAGTGTCAAGAGCTATTAATTGTCCCAATTACTTCTCATTGGAACAGCTGGCACTTACACACAGTATTTTAGTAACTGTAGGCAGGATATAAATAAGTATTACCATTTCATATATTTAAAAAAAAAAGTCTCAAAATCGCATCTGGGTCAACCCTATCATGCAACCTATCCCCAAACCCAGGGTGCTTAGAAGGAGAAAAGAAAGTTTAAAATGGCTTAATAAATAAATCAGGCTTGCCTCATGCTCCAAAGCTTACGCTTGTATTTGCAAGTCCCAGGACCTGTTAGAACCTTCCTTCTGTTTTATTCTACTCCTTGAGAAATAAGGGTTAAAAAAGCTGCCCCAGTAAGGTACCCAAAAACTCAGGGATAAAAAGCTCCTTCAGGAACATGGCTTACACAACTCTTAAGCACGTAATTTAGATCACAGAAATGACAGTTTTATAACAACAAGGAGAACAAAGACAGTAAAAGACAAAGAGGGCAAGAGGTAGAAAAAAACAGAGCAGATGCAATATTTAAGAAAGGATCAATGCTAACTCTGAATCCTCCATGCTGTTACACAAGCAGGAAGGGGCTAAAGAAAGGCAACTAAAAAAAAATAATCTGTGTCTCTCTTCTAGCTCTCTACAGTTCATGAAGCTAGTGTCTTGGGATCTACATGACTCTGGTCAGGAAGCCCTAAGGTTATCCTACTCAATTCTCACAGATTTCCATGTGCATTTATGGTTTTCTTTAAACTCCTCTTTGCAAAATGTCAGACATATCTTGCAGATGATCTTTAGCTTCCTTTAAAGTAGGGCAGTTCAAGAACAATGGGTATTTTTAGCACTTTTTAAAAAAGAAACCCATTCAAAATATGTTAGTAGTTATAAAAATTGTTTGAAGGCTAAACTTCCTAATAAATGACTTTGGTTACAGTTACTAAACAATACATATTTGGTGCTTGGGATTCAAAAGATGTGTACAGTTGAGCTGGAGAAGCTGGCAGGTTAGCACCCAAGAGGGAGTTTACTTCTGCTTTGAACTGCCTCTCCCACAGCCACAGGCGATTATGTTTTCTTCACTACTTCAGACTGACTTTTAACTCAATAGACAGGTAAAAGAGATGAAGCAGTAGCCAGGCTGCTTTTGTTTTTTTCCAGTCTGTGGACAAAAACTGTGTGTGATAGGATGAGTTCTACCAGTCCTGAGGTAGCACGGATTAATTTACCTCACTTAAGGTTACACATCTGCAGGGGAGCTAGTCTCTCAAAACCCCGTTGTACAGGCAGTTATGGGAAATGGTCACGTCCAAGGCACAATTCATCTGTCCTGCTCTAGAAATCTCTTTTAGAGCAAGATAAATGATGCTCTTGACTTTGACTTTGCCGGTTATGCGGTAACAGACCTCCAGTGACCACCAAGGGAGCCTAGCTCAGGTAGAAAGTCCATCTTTGGTCAGACCAAACTCACCATGGGTTGACAGGTGACCAAGGCAGATGGGTCTCCAGTTGATGCTCACCTAGATACAAGTCCACCTGAACTCTGGCCACCCTGGAGGCTTCTACCACTACAGTGCAATCCCTGTTATAACCCAGCATAGCCATTCTTAAGTACAATTAGCAATTCAAGGAAGGCAAGCTTCAGGCAGTCAAGGGAACCAGATCACAGGTCAAGACACAATACCAACACTAAATGCACCCATAACAGTTACACAAAGCAAATCCTGCAAGACTACCTTGGTCTGTACATGAGGAAAAGCCTAACATCTCTGGAAGCACATAAGCATCTTATCAAAAGAAAAAACCACCAAGGTTTATTTCATGAACTCTAGGCTAGATGCTCTCTCTTCAATAAGAGAAGCTTCAATTCTGGACCGTAACTCCAAATAGCAGAAGCCTGAAGAAAAAAAAAAAAGGTTCCAGTACATCCAATTTATGACTGCTGGGAAAAGCAACAATCACATCAAAACAGCTACTCTGAAAACCTATCCAGCTACAGGCCATCACCCTGCAGTTTAAGAGTATTTCACCTCATTGCTTGAACACATTTATATTCTTCCAGGCAGTTTTCCTGATGTTTTATAAGGATTCCCCAATGCAACAACAAACGATCTTTCTTTTAATAGTATCACTGGATGCGTTGTAACCTGCATCTAGGGACACCCTGCTCTGCTCAGATAAAACTTAATTGTTCTTCTGACATCGAACAATGAAGGAACTTTAAACTCACCTAATAAACGAAACAGGCCTTTATTTTTAACATTTTCCATAGCCCAAATACTTACAGGTGCATGTATCAAGGCAAAAAAAAAATCACTTCAAAAAAATGTTTCAAGAGAGCACAGATAACCAATACGCATCTAGCGAGCAAAGAACATATTTGCTTTTTTAAATGGTGCAAAATAAGAGATTAGATTTTATTCTGCTGTGGTGGAGGTCCTACTTCTGTGGGTAAAAGGAAAACTAGAGATCAGTGATGCTGTGGAACATTTTACAAATAAAATTTCAACTGCTGGCAACAATTGGCAAAATCCCTACAGCATCTCTGTATTGACTCTTTCTCCAGATTATTTCCTTCAATTTCTATTGCCTGGATGTCAAAATATCAGATAGTATAGGTGCACACCACAAAATGATGAGGTTTGGTAGCGGAAATTTCAGCTCATGACCTTTTAGGTTAATGGCACTATTAAATTTAAAGACACAATGAAACTATTAACCAATTACTCCCACTCATCTCACTGGTAACTGGAAGATTGTCCACATTGAGAATGACATCAATTATTTAGGTGCTACCGTCTGTTCAGAAAGCCACCCTCTTCAGCCCAGGTTGGTGGATGATGATGTGGCTTTACCTATTCCTGCTGTTGTCACTTCCCAGCTGCCATATGCCAGGGCACGAAGACATCAATGCTTAGGAAACTTCTACTAGCACAGAATGCACATCAAATGTTTTATTTTGCTGTTTCCACTGGCATCAGTCAGGACTTAAGTTCAAGACTCTAGACTTCATCAAGAGCCTCCATACACATGGCCCGTGTCCACAACACCAGACTATGAAAACTTCCATGATAAAGACTGCAGCTCTGCACATGTTGCGGACCGATGCAAAGTTTCCTCAAGTAATGAACTCCCTGAATCTAATCACTTGCTGTTCCACATGGAAAACAGGGCCAACCTTTCCTTCTGTATCCTAAGATTGTAACAGTAATTTATTAAAAAAATCTGTCAAAACTAGATGCTATTGCACATGTTTCATAAGCTTTTAAGTAATGAAGGAAGGAAAAAAAGAGTCTTGCACATACAGTCACATCAACGACACAAACCAAAATAAGACCAGATACTAAAAATGAACATTGGGAAAAAAACAACCTGTAAGTGCACACAGTAGTATCTTCCTCCAAATACTTCCACAAGACCCTGATAGAAATAATTTTAAACACTGCAATCAAGCTTAATGAAGGCTTCACTTTATTCCACTACTTAAGAAACCAGAAAAAACATCATAATTTCTATGCAAGAGACTGCTTGTAACATTCAGATTAAGATAGACAGGCCAGATGCTCTGGTGTACCCAATGTGCTCATCAGCACTTTCCTATCCTGTCCACAAGCTCAGCCTAACCATTCTGTTAAACCATGACTGCTGAGCATCCAGCTCACAGGTTAACAGAAAGGAGAAAAAATGCACATCAACTGATGACAGTCCCATACCAAAAGTGGATCCCAAATGCATTGTTCAATGCTACATAAGCAAGATAACCTGGCAAAATTTCAAACAGGTTTCCAGGAGAATGATCTGCAGAGAGCAGCATAAGATTCAGGAAGTCAAGCAAGGAGGAAGACCTGGGGCCATGCCACTGCCAGGTGTGCTCCTAGGTTTTGAGTGCCCAGATGGGTCCCACCTGCAGCCTCCACCACCTCCCCGGCCCAGGTGCTCCATTTAAGCTCAGGGCTGGAGCATAGAGGGGGGAAAAAACCCCACACTTTCACTTTGTAAGGAAACCACTTTACCCTTGAGAAAGTGGATGGAAAAACAAACAATAGGCTACATACCTCTAGCTGCAATCTCCAATAATACATCTCTCAAGTATATGGTTGGGATTTTTGGTAGTCCAACATTTGTAGGGTAAGGCTGGTCAGATGCACTGACATACACATGGATCCAAAACCTGTGTCTGTACTACATACAGCGTCCTAGTATTACAGATGATTTAACTATGTGGTTCCACAAAGGGTAGATAGTTTTGGGTGTTAATAACCCTGATTCAGAACTCTGATCAGCAACGTACTCTCATTAGCTAGACCATCTGTGTAAAGGGAACAACCTACACTGTCACAGCACACAAAGCCTGGAGCTGACCTTATTATCTTCCCCCACATACCAGCAGAGGACAAGAGAGAAGTCTGGCATCAGTTTCTTTCTGCTGCCAGAGGAAAATATCCAGGCTGGAAAGCAAGTTTCTCACCCCTCCAGTGACACTGCCAGCTGTGGAAAATGTGGAGTGGTAGCTTCTCTTCCTCCTAAGGTCCCACTGGTGAAGTGGGAAATTTGGCTGTCCTGTTAGTGTTAAGATATCACAGGATTCTGACTTATTGAGGAGAGGCTTCACAAATCACGTGAAAGAGTAAAACCTCCTGACATTATTCACAGCCAGTTTAAATTACTTGACTGACTGGAAAGTGCCCAGCATGACATGGAATTGCATTGCAAATATACAGTATTTGTTGCTTTTTATATTCTTGCTCCTTCCTCTGTACTACTGCAAGAGCAACCTACACAGCAGATTTATGGAGGTCCAAGGAACTACAAGACAGTAAGGATACATCCCAGCACTGAGTGAAACATGCAGTCATGTCCAAGACTTCTTTCTGCAAGTTGACATTTAGTTGTGTCCTTTTCTAGGCACGCCATTCTTCCAGAATCTGCTTTTCTGGTCAGAAAAATACCACACTCCCTCCTGAGAATAGAAAAAAGCAGAACAAACCACCCAAACCAATTTGCTCAAATGTGCTACTAACTTCAGGAAATGCCATTTTTGACTTCTCTACCAGTCTCTTTCCATCTTTGATTCCTCGATCACTTTCGTCTACTGTATTTATTAATTTCATCTGGCCACCACTATGTCAAAGTACAGATGCAGAGAGCAGTCCTGGTGCTGCCACAAGCTCTCTGCTTAGAAGACAGCCTGAGAAGAGCTCCAGTGAGCCAAGCACAAGCCACAGCATGGAACGCTAAGGGAGAGGAAACTCATAAGGAGAGGGATTTGAATGACTCTTCCAAGACATAATTAAAGCTGATGTATTCCTTAAAGCAGTTAAATTCAGCAATGAGTACATTAACAGAAGGGCTAGTATTGCAAACACCAACAGACAACAAGCATCTTTATTCAACCCCAAAGTAAACTGCCTGGATTATGAGATGCTACCTAGGATGTCAATAAATTTATGCAAAGTGCTTTATCTCTTCTCATCATAGCATGGGAAAAATAATCTCCCACATATCAAGGCTGCTAGCAGGAACCTTGTCCGGTGGAAACAATGCTTCTCTAAGGTTTCAGCATTCAGTTTTGCTGCTGTGCAATTCCATTCTGTCTAAGGAATGAGCTCAAATTAAGGCTTTTCTTGTATGTTTGATTTTGCAAAGCTTGTAGTAGTTTAGCATCTTTGAAGCTTCCACCTTTCTGCCATCCATTCAAGGTTTGCCAGTGGGTTAGAAAACTATTAAGCAGGAAATACATGACCAGACAAGCAGGATAGGACAAGGATTTTTCTTAGAAAACTAGGAACAAAAGCCAGAAGCTATTCAAAAAACACAGCTACTTGAACGAGGAGCAATGATTAAAAACTGTTGGCAAGTGACAGACCTGGAAACAGGAGTCTCAGACCAGCTTTGTATCAAAACTTCTGCAAATGAAGCTTGCTCATCTCACATCTAGAAACGGTAATAACCTGTCTAGCAAAGCCATGGATGCTCGGTACAGCTCCACAGCACAACCTGAACCAAAGCAACCAAAGCCTGAGGGTAACTCATCATATCCCTTAACAAGCTGGAGCAGATTAGCTGGGGTATTATTACTCCCATGAATTGGCATGCATGAGGAGGTGAGGTAAATCTGTAATCTACAGCTAGGTCTACAGCAGGGGGTGGGCTTTAGGATCCTGTATCTGGTAGGAAAATCCTTCCAGGAAGATGAGGTTTTGAAATTTTAGTGAGCAATGCACGCAGAAGATGGGCAAGTTTTCTTTGCCCCAAGGGTGCCAGACCTTCTCTTTTGACCTAGAAAGCTCCTCCGATCGAAGTATTTCTATTAAACAATAACCATTTTTATATACCTTAGAGAATCTGGGGTTCTGCATAAGCAACGAGCAACAGCTTAGCCAAAGGCAGCTTCACACAGGTTACTGCAACTAAAGAAACTGGCAAGGATGTCAAAATGCATGAACTGAGGTGTAAAAACACTTACTAAAAGAAATGTGGAATTATGCAAAGTAAACACAATAGGATAGACAGTGAACATGCTTGTTGGGAAGGTCAGGAAATCCACTGTTTATGTATTACCCATAAAGAGCATCAGCATGTAGATTTTATTTTATAGCAAGTGCCTTTCAGTTAGGCGAGTGTGCCTAACTGAAAAAGACCTAAAAAACGAGGGCAGACAAACTTGAACAACAACAACAAAATGCAAAGACTCTTTAGCTATACATTGTGTGGAAGTATGGAGGACAATGGTTCAAATAAAGTCAACCGTGTTGGAAATAGTGCATGAAATCCCAGAAGTGACAAAACTACTAGTCAGTGAAGAAAATGAAAGGAGCCAAGTGGAAGAAATCAATCAAGAAGAAAAAGTAAGCTTTTTTTTTTATAAAGGCAGGCAAGGGGCCAGATAACATAGATGGACACACACGCAAAAAAAAAAAACCCACAGAAAAGTGTAGCTTTATCTAGAAGTACAGCAAGTGATAAATTTGATAATAAACTAGGAAGCAGGGACAGATTTGCTCCAAACTAAGGAATGACAGCAAGCAGCAAGGGGTGCGAACAATTTTTCTTGCACTGGGAGAAAAACCTTCTAATGCAAATGGATGAGCTGATTAACAAAGCTTGCAGAGACTGTTGTGAAAGACTGGTGAATGGAGAGAACCCGAGGGAGACACTAAGAGCATGTAAACCAAATCAGGGAGCAGCTGACTGCATTCAGAAGGAAGAGGCTATAGGAGCACTCAGAAACATGAAAACAAGAATACAACCTAGGCTGTACGAACCACCAGTAAACATACTGAAGTGGATGGCAATAGGAGGCATCTGTTCAGTGTATTCTTAAACTGGAGAAGTATCAGCGGTTTTAGAAATAATACCATTTATAGTATTACTTTTTCTAATCAGGGGGAAGCAACATAATGTGTATTTTTACTGAAGTCATACAAAACCCACCTAGACACTTGTTTTTCAGTACTAAAACCCAACTGTTGAAAGGTGGCAAAAATCCTTAATTTATGGAAATCCCAAACCCAATCTCCCACGCTTTAACTTTAAATCATTATGGAAACAAAGGCTGCATATTTTCTATTGTGAGGATACTGAAGTACGTTACTTTTTTTAAAAAATAGTTTACTATGTCAATGAAATTGCAGATGCTTCTGTGCACTTCAGGGACTTCAAACATCGCATCAATTATCTGAATAAGTAATGAAAAGACATTGTGAATAAAATGGTTCACCAAGCCTGGTTCATAAGTCAATTGCTTTTTGAATCCAGTAATATACTGTAATATTTGACATGTTATTTCTTTTTGCAAGAGGTTAAGAGTTTTCTGTGCTACAAACAGTTTGGGGAAGAAAAACAAACTGACAAAATATAAAAGGCTGCAAGAAGTAGCACACACATTTAGATCCTTCACTATAACCTTCTTTCCACACCAAAAAACCCACTGGAACCAGAACTATGAAGTCCAACCAGAGGGGAAACATCAAAATCTCACCAGCAGTTCAGGCTAGCGATAAGCAATTTAATGCTTTAAAATTCAATCTTTGACAAACTGGCCTACGTTACAGTAAAACATGAAATGTCTCTTTGTTGAGCTATCGTTTCCAAAGAGTCTCTCTTACTGGCACCTGGAAACAGAGCAAGCATAAGGCTGATTATCATTTCCATAACCCCCAAGGAAAACTATCATGCAAGATGTTTGAGTAAGGGCAATGCTGTTCGAACGCAGCATTCAAACAGAACAAAGACTAAACAAAAGGCTAAACAAGTACATCATAATTAACAACTACAACCAAACTTTTAATTAAGATATGTAAGAAAAATCAAGGGGAGCTAATTAAAACACCAGCGTATACACTTTATTAGAAAAATCTGAATTGGTACTGTGAAGTAAACAGGCTAATTGGAAGTGACCACAATTATTTTGTCACTGTTACCAAGTTTAGTCATGATTTTTCAGCTTGCTCTTTAATCCTACATCTTGTTTGCACTCCTTTGTTGTTTGAATGCAAGATTCTTCCACTCAAAAACTGAACAAAAGTGAAGAAAATACCAGAGATTTAACTTTGTATGACAAGCATATTTTGTCGTTAATTCTGAGACACTCTCTCTCCTGCCTAGGACAGTATTATTCTTACAGGGCCAGAATTATATTATACACTTCCCCCATTCATCCTGAACAAATCCACAGTTACTACAGATGGATCCTTGTACACTGCCACATCAATAATGCTATACTCCGCATGTTTTTCTTTTATGCAGGCAGCTAGACCAATATAAAAATATGATGTGATTTCACACAGATTTTACTGTTAGGTATGAACTTCCCTTAAGGCCAGAAAGCAGTTACAGATAATAGGAATCTAACTGGCAATATTAAGGTTTTACTTCTTTCCTCTTATATACTACCATTCCATGAAAATACATCCATTCTCATTACTTTTGCCATTCTTCAAAACAGTTACTGGGCTGATTTGAACAGTAACACTTAGTTAATGCTGATAGAAACAAGCAAAGAAAAATGCTGACACAACCTAGAGTTATTTAAGAACTTATTTGCTACACATCTATTTCTAGAGAATTAATAAAAAGTTGCTGACTCCCAGCTGTAATCACCCCAGGTATACCTAGGCAAAATAAAAATAGGTAAAAAAGGAATTCCCACCCACAGTCCCAGAATGCAAACAGCAAAATTACTCGCTATTAACAACTTCTGCCTCTCCCCAACACAGTGGGCATGAAACCCAACACCCCATCGAGATACATGTCAACTAGTCCTGTTTAGCAAAAATCTTAGCAAGAACCATCTTTCGGAAAGTTATTTCTGCAGCTATGTGGAACCAAAATTCTACTTTAAAATATGCTCTTACATTTAATAGAAATTAACAGGCTTTAAAAAAAATAATCTGTTCTGGTATATCACTGTGTACTAGCCCAACCTAACCCTTGAACTACCCAGAAAGAGTTCACTGCCTGCAGCAATGTTCTTCCCATGCCCATTTTTAAAGTTGGAGGCTGCAGGGCCACCACGGGATTGCTGTCCTGTCTGTAGCTTTCAGGCTATTATGGCTATAGGGCGTCACCTTTTTTCCTCTGCAAAACTAGAGCATCCTGAACTCTGTAAAGCAGTCTTAACTAATGCCATAGCACACATCTTAAAAGTCATTCATTTTAAAACTTCTAAATTTGAGGTACTACTTTGTACAGAGACAAAAATATCTAACAAGTCCTTCCTGTAAAAGGCTAAAGAAGTTAACTGTGTTTCAAAACCCCTCCAAAATTTAGGTAAAAACATACATGCCTGTGCCATGTATCTCACTAGCAATACTGAACTGGAATGGTGCAGGAATCTCCATCTCCTCAGACCATTCCTAGGCTTCTCTACTGCCAGAGCTAGGCATGCACATTCTAAGTCTACATTTTTCTGTTAAATAGGTGGAGTAAAGTAAAAGGCTTATTTCTGTGCAAAGGCTTCTTCCTCTGCATAGCAATAAGTCTCACATTGTAATTGATTTTTTTTTTAAATGTCATTTAAATTATTTTGGTATGATTTATCTTTCCTTACTTTTTCCTAAAACATCTCAGAATATTAACAACAAAATAAATGTAATAATACTCTAACATCTTCAAACATTACCTAATTTAAAAATCTAATTTACTTTTCATCATTTAGGCTTCCTTACTATTTTGTATGTCACTCAGTGTGGATAGTAAAATTAGACTATCAATTTCAATTTTGCTTTGAATATGTTGCAGGTTCTGCTTCTCAACCACTACAACAGTGCTCTTGTTTAAGGTTTCCAATATTGTTCCAGAGCTTTTAAATAAAAAAAATGGGAACTGCTTTAATTTTATTAAAAAAATTCTCAACTGCTCTCCCCGGCCCTTTTTTACAAGAAAAGGCCAAGTGCTGGCACAAAACTAAACCTCCAATGTATCTGGTAAATAGTATTATGTGGCCTTCTACTAATACGAAGGGACAATAGAAGACTTAAATGCTGCTGAGGGTGCCATTGTGCACAATGACCTTCCAACAAGGCAGTGGGAGACCTGCTTAAGAACTGATAAACAAATTCAACATGCAATTGCACGGCAAGGTTTTGGTAGCAGGGGACTACAGGGGTGGCTTCTGTGAGGAGCTGCTAGAAGCCTCGCCCCCCCCGCACCGCTCCCGGCCCGCTC
>VZTL01025364.1:15188-37622 GCA_013400535.1 Scopus umbretta | reverse complement strand
GCGCAAAGCCGAGCCGCCCCCAAGAGCCCCCTGCCACTGGCAAAGGCCAAGCCCATCAGCGCCAGTGACAGCACCTCTGGGATAAAATATTTAAGAAGCGGGGGGCACAGCGAGAACCCTGCACAACTGCAGCCAGAGAGAAGCAAGAGTAAGCGAGAGGAACAAGTCTGCAGACACCAAAGTCAGTGATGAAGGAGGGAGAGGAGGTGCGCCAGGGCCAGACCAGAGGTTCCCCTGCAGCCTGTGGTAAAGACCACGGCGAGGCAGGCTGTCCCCCTGCAGCCCACAGAGGTTAATAGTGAAGCAGATATCCACCTGCAGCCCGTGGAGACCCCACGCCAGAGCAGGTGGATGTGCCCCAAGGAGGTTGTGACCCCGTGGGAAGCCTGTGCTGCAGCAGGCTCCCAGCAGGATCTGTGGACCCATGAAGAGAGGAGCCCAGGCTGGAGCAGGTTTGCTGGCAGGACTTGTGACCCCATGGGGGACCCACGCTGGAGCAGTCTGCTCCTGAATGAGTGCATTCCATAGAAGGGACCCATGCCGGAGCACTTCGTGAAGAACTGCAGCCCGTGGGAAGGACCCTAGTTGGAGAAGTTCATGGAGGACTGTCTCCTATGGGGGGGACTCCACCCCAGAGCAGGGCAAGAGCATGAGGAGTCCTCCCCTGAGGAAGAAGGAGCAGCAGAGATGACATGTGATGAACTGACCACAACTCCCATTCCCTGTCCCCCTGTGCTGCTCCAGGGGAGGAGGAGGTAGAGAAATCGGGAATGCAGCTGAGCCTGGGAAGATGGGAGGGTGGGGATGGGGGGGAAAGGTGTTTTAAGATTTAGTTTTTATTTTTCATTACCCTATTCCATTTTGATTGGTAATAAATTATACAGATTTTTCCCAAGTCAAGTCTGTTTTGCCTGTGACAGTAACTGGTGAGGGATCTCCACGAGCTTTGTGTTCTATTTTCTCTCCCCTGTCCAGTTGAGGAGGGGGAGTGATAGAGCAGCTCTGGTGGGCACCTGGCATCCAGCCAGAATCAACCCACCACAGTAATCCAACATGAATTATCTCATTCTTCCTTTGGTGAAATGTAAAAGATTGTTTATCACCACAGGCAGCCCTACTTCCAAGTCTCCACAGTCAATACTGTCTGTACCTCTTATTCAAGATGGGCCATCACACTTAAAAAGCACCCAAAGAAAATATTTTGAGAAATACATCATCAGATACATTTAGAGAAATACACGTGTTTGTTGACAACACTTACTTAGCAATATCATTTTTTATATTATATCGAATAACAAGCAACCAGAAGCTTCAAATATCTCAAAGTTACCCTTTTAGTAGCTTGGAATAGTTAACATTATCAGTCCACTGCAAGAAAAAAATGCTATCGGCACAAAACCGTGCTAAATTCCATAGTAAGTATCATGCAATTAAAACTATACTATCATGGGTAAAAACTTTAATTAAGAACACCTTAACTGTGCTAATCACAGTAAACTAGATTGAGCCTGAAACTCTTAAACTCGCCACCGCGTATATACACACCGAAACAGAGAGAAACCGTTCGCACCGAGTCGTAACACCGGTGAATGCAACCTTTTCTTTCAGGCTCTTACACGCTTGATGCAATCAAGCCTCTAAACCTACTCAGTCATTACAGGTCGTTAGCTGCGAGGGCCGCGTCACGCCGCGCAGCTGCCCCCCGCGCCCCGGCCCGCACCGCCGGGTGCTGCCTGCGGGCAGCGGCTGCGAAGCCCCGAGCACGCCCCTGCAAAGCCGAGGCGGCCAGGGCAGGCTACCGAGCCCGGAGCAAGCCGCTGTGGGCACTGGGAGCACAAGACGACTCCGGCGAATATATTTTCCTTCCAAAAACGCTAGTTCAGGAAGCACCGTGCACAAATAAATTTAAAAAAGAAAAAAAAAAATTCTTTAGAAGCGGAAGAAACGCACTGGGGCTGGCGCGGGGCAGGCGGCCTGGCCGCCCCCGAGCCCAGCCGCGCAGCACCACCACCCAAACCCCCGGGCCGCCCCGGCCCGNTTGCGAAATCAGCAGCAGCTGGGGGAGTCCGTGGGGCAGCTGGGGTGGGTGGGAGGGCACCCGTGGGGGTCGGTGCGCCCCACGGAGGGGTGACCCCCGTGGATGGCTGCGTGAAGGTAAGCACCCGAGCCGGGGTAACGTACCCAGTGGGACTGCACAGCTCTGCTCCCTGCCAGGGCCCTGACGCATCCAGGTGCTTCACGATTTGGAAATGAAAATAAATGCAGCCGGCAGGGTGGGATTTGTTGTGATCTCCTGCGTGGAGGTGCTTCCCCTGTGTTTGACCAAGTCTGTGACCCTCGCCGATAAAGATGCACGAAGAAGAATTTTGAGTAGGTTACGAAGCCTCTTTTTCAATCAATGCTCACGGAAAGGATAAGATGATGTGACACAAATGTATGATCGTGTGCCACAAATAGAACATTGTGGGAAGCTTTCCCTTAAACATAAGCTTTGTCCTATATTTTTTCAAACAGTTTATTGCCTTGCTGTGTAGGTCATTCTTAACATTAGGCTAAATTTAGCTGAAGATACACCAACAGCAGAGACAGACTGTCTCAGAAATCTGAATTGGACCCATAGTCTCAACTGCATGGCTTGGCCAGGAGGCTGGATGCAGAACTAGTTACATTTTTATTGACTTTTTTTCGGGGAGCTTGGTTAAAGGTAACAAAATCTCAGCCATTTAAAGAAAATACCTTGTGTTTAGAAAATTAAAAGTTTATAGGGTGGTTTGCCTGGTATACTCTAGTGCTGCAAGCCATGTATACAACTTGCATTAATTTCAAGGGTATTTCTGCCACAGTGAGGAAAGACTATAGCCCTAACATCTCAGGCCTTTTGAAGATTTGTACCTGAAACTTCAAAACAGTGGTCTAATCTCCGCTTCCAGTAAGGATGGCAGAATTTGTACTTGTTTATGCACTTTGATTTTCAGTTCTTTGTGTATAAATTTAGCTGTGGGTGGAGTATCCTGAGCCAGATTTCTCCCTATATGCTATACATACAGAATGACAGAAAGACATACATGATTCCGTGTTAGATTGACAATGAATTCCATTTGCTAGCAAATACTGGATCAGAGCCATCTGTTTCAGAAATTAGCATAGCAGCAATTTGTTTGTTTGGCTTCCTCTGTCTATTAGTTTGGTCAAAATCCTCTTGTTTTAGAGACACATGATCACATACAGGAAGGGCCTGTGATATACTCTGTGCAGGCATCCCCTGAAATACATAAATTATTCTAAAAAGTAGAGATACGAAACGTGATTGTCAGAAATCGAGACAAAGCTAAATTAAGGTCTTTTTTTTTTTTTTTTTTTTCTCCTGGAAACAAGTTTGACTTTCTCAGTGTACTCTATGTTATATTAAAAATCATCTACCCCTAAACAGTGTACTGATATCAAAATACTTCTCTCTGAACCAAAGTAGTGTTGCTGTACTTGTGTGCTGTATCTTTTCTTTCTGTGTATTTTGACAGAATTATGGAAATCCTTCCTGACTTACAGCATCTACAACTTTCTTTTGAAGAGGTATTGATATTAAAATTTGAAAAGTCTAGCTCCAAATAACAGTCAAGAAAAGGGTATCAATCCATTAAATGATAAGGTATCGCCCCATTAGACAACAGCTTTTCTAAAAATGGTTCACTCTGAAGCCCTGTATACCTAAAGAAAATGATGTCTCTTGCTCAGCTTTTTAATTTGCATTATACCGAGTCTGCAATATGCAGTGTTTCAGTTATTTGCCTAGATTTTTTAGGTCTCTGGGAAAAAAAAAAAAAAAAAAGATTTAAAAATTCTACTTAATACTCAAAAAACCTTGTATCTACCATTTTATGGTTCCTACTGGATCTGGTTACAGTGCAAATACTTCTCCACTGGCGTAGCAAAAGGTCTACATTGTTGCACAACTAATGATCATTATGTGGCATTTGCTTGATGATACAAGTTTAGATTCAGACAATATTCCTAACTGAAGTTTAAAAATATAACAGAAAATAGTAATGGGAAAGTCTTCTGTACTCTTCTTGAGGAAGTGTAAAGCCTGGTACTGTTATTCTGAAAAGAGAATTCTAGGTAAATCTGTTCAAATATGAAGAAATGTGAATGTTTCTTACAACTGAATACTGCTAATGCATGTTTTAGATATATACTATGCAAAGTAAAAGATTCAGTTCATTTTCATGTTACTTTATATCTTAGTTACATGACAAGACCAACAACAAAAATGCCTTCTAAAATAAGAACTTACGTTTCTCCTTCAGAAAAATGAGTCGTATGTTGTAGGCAAGGAAAATGACGTGAAGTCTCAACTCAAAGGATGTGAGTGCTCATCCTACACATGAATTAGAAAAGCACCTGTGTTGCTTTGTCTACGTGCATCTGTCTGTACCTGAGCATCTAATTCATGTTACTCCTCCCACAATCCGCCCCGTTTCTTTGTGTAATCTTAGCAACCAACAATAGGATCTACAGAAGTTTAGAAACCTGGACTGAATGGAGGGGGTGTGATTTGCTAATGCGAAGTGGCTTACCTAGTTCACTGTTAAAATCGTAACATCTAATGCAAAATTTTGCTTGTATTACTTTATGATGAAACAGCGGGACTAGCTGAAGTCAGATGGTGACAAAACCTGATAGCTTCGCTGTGCTGTTAGAGCACAATGATGAAATTGCCTGTTCGGAATATAGCATTCTGAATCAATATATTGTTAATGCATACCACTGTTTTTAGAATAAATAGAGATGTTGTCAGAAGTAAATATGTATTTTAAGCAATGGGAAGAGAGTTTAAGTGCTTTTTCAAGGTAAGTGTAGAAAGCCATTACAAAGCTTATCTTTGCAACTGACCTATAAAAGCTATAAACACATCAAAGGCTCTGAGGACATCAGATAGGAACCTTAATTCTTCACACAGTCAAAACTCCCATGAAGCCAGTGTCCCAGGATCACAATTCCGAGTATGCTCAGTAATACTAATGGAACTCAGACTTACATGGGCAGCTTCATTCAGAATTTTAATTTAATTCATATTACTATTTATTAAGTCGTGATTTCTTGTAGTGATTTTTTCTTTTTTAATTGCTGAATGTAAGGCAACACAGTTTTTTAGAGTAGGATTTCTCGGAGGTTTTATTATTACAGAATAAAAAACTTTTTAAAATGTAGCTGAAATGCTTCTGCCTCAAGACAGCAGCTTTTTGTCTACAGTTGGCAGGTTAAGAGGTTGTGCTTGTGTCACAAGTAAAGACGGATGAAATTTTGGTAAAGGTAAGGATTCCAGGTAAAGATTCCGCTAAAGATTCTAGACTTTTGTAGTAATCTTGGATTTTAGCAGTGAACAATTTTTCTTTCTTTCTATCTTTTTACAGCTCTAACCATAATGAATTTAGTCAATCATAGCACTATTAATTTTAGTTAATATTAATTTAGTATATATTTAATATAAAATTTAGTTAATTTTAGTTAATATGGCTTTTTGATTTTTTAATTTTTTTTTTAATTTTTTTAAAAATACTATGCAAAGATGTGGTTTACTATAAATACTTAACAAGTCATCCAGATACCATAAGCTACCAAGTACAGAGGGGATGAAAATGCCAGTGGATCCCACTGAATGATTTAGCCTTAAGGCTCCTGCAGGTTTTATTTAGATTCAGAACAGTAGGAGTGGGGAGGAAGAGATAAATAAAACATTTGTTTCAGAAAGTAGGTGACTTTGACAGACCACTGATTTAAACCAGGAAGACTCACAGATCAGAAGAATCAGAAGAATATTGTTAAGAAGTGAGGCTGGTGAAGAACGCTCAATGCCAGCCCCCCAAGCGGCACTTCCCAGTAAATTTCTGCTTTTAACTCTTATTGCACCTTCTCTGAAGTTCTGTACATAATTTAGTCAGTGACTCCCACTGATGTATCACAGTCACTCAAACATGTTTTTACACCAGTCATTGAACATTTCTGTGAAGGTCTAATCTCATTTGGATTTATTACGGTTTATCTTGGATTAAGCATTTATCTGCTAAGGATTATGACCTATACTATGAGGTACTGATGTGCCATCGGAGTTCAGGAATGTCTAAGCACATTAGAATGAATCAGCAATATTATTTTTTGACACAGATTTCACACGTTATCTTTTTTTCAATCAACTTTGCAACATTCATACAGATAAGTATCTGGTTTTCACTTAATTCGAGCAGTAACCTGGAAAGCTCTTAGCATCCAGCAGGAGCAAAGCTGCATTTAATTAGGAGCAGTTTAAAAGATAAGGCCTCATAACTTCGTATTCACTCTGCCTTCAACAAGTCAGTATAACATTACTGATTTTTTTTTTATACCAATTTAAATATCTTTCCTTTTTTTTTTTTTTTTTTTTTAAAATGTATTTTGGTGAGTCTTCCACCGCTACCCTGACTTTCTACTTTTTCTGATTTGCACAGACAGAAGTGGAAAAAGAACAAGGATAGGGAACAAGGATACATTGTTTATTACCTTTCTGGACTTTCAAGATTTTTTTCTTGTTCGAATAGGTTTAAACTGCTTACTGATATACATGGTACTGCACCTCAGGAAGAGTATGGGATTTCTCATGTGATTAAAAGAAGTTGGTCTTTGGCTTTGTTTTGTGGCAAAGCCACCAACTTATGCTATAGTTGCCCCCAAATAGGCTCCTAGTTATTTTCATGCTTAATTTTGTATATTTATCATATCTTAGAAATCCCATTTTACGCCACTTTAATTGCACAAAAGTTAGAGAATTCCAGTGGCCACTTCAATTTTGTATGTTTGTAAGTTTTCCTTACAGCTTGGGTTTTTTCTTTCATGATGATACAACATGAAGGAGGTTTAAATACTTTAAGGCAGTCTTTCGTAGTATTGGAAATAAGACCTCAGAAATGAAACTGTGCAATTTAACATGTTTACACACTCTTACTAACAGAATTAGGAAGAAAATACATGGTTCATTTCCAGTATGCATTTCTACTATTTGCTAAATACTGTCGCATTTAGAATGTGCAATCACGTAACAAGGGACTATACTGTAGGAGTATTGTTCATTTTGAGGATTGTGTCTAACTTGCTAACTAGGGAGTGCACAGTATGAATGTAACCGTAAAGAGATGAAACCTAAGGTTGTAAGAGGACACTAGTTCCAGCATGTCTGACTTCATTAAATGGAGTAACGTAATTAAATTTTGCTTTTCATGAGAACAGTTCAAAATTCACACTTCTTTACAGTGTTGGGATATAGCATGCTTTGTTACCAATTTGCATCACAGTTTCTTATCCAATTAATGCTCAGGAACTGTGGATCTATGGACACAGCAATGTGTGTGAAACCATAGCTTATATTTCAGTTATGCAAGGAAAAGATTCAGCTGGTGAAAAATTAGACAAAACAGAGGACTGAGAAGTGGATGAGCATAGAAAAGAATCGATCTGCCATAACTAAAAACATTGATGAATAAGCTGTAAAGAGACATAACCAAAGCTAACATTATTTTTCAATACCTTTTCTGTAAAATATCAAATAGAAAACCATCTGGATTCCCAGAAGAGAAAGGTTCCATGATACAATGAAATTCTTTACCCACTTTCACATGGGTACATGTGCAAGGAAGGAAAAATAGAGAGTAAAAGGTATTTTCTGATAATGGGATACATTAACAATGCAGTGGAATTTAGGGTCAGCATGGACAGGACATAGATCTTAAACCTGCTTCTGAGATACAAGGATGAGGAGGACATGTTAATTTCTTTTCTTTTGACATTAGCCCAGAACTATACATGTAAACTGACAACCCTAAGGATAGGATGGATGGCAAAGTCTAACTTTGAAAAGACTCTTCCATGTGCTCGCAATCATAGAGTCATTCAGTTGGAAGGGACCTTAGGAGGCTTTCTAGTGCGAACCCCTACTTAGATCATGGTCAGTGCTGAAATCACATTGGTTTGTTGAGGACTTGGTGCAATGAAGTTTGGAAAACCTGCAAGGATGGAGGTTCCCCAGCCTGTCTGGGCAACCTGTTCCAGTGCTTAAATAGCCTTGTATTTGATTATTTCTTTCCTTATATCTAGTTGCACCTCAGTAATCAGCCTAACTCCGTCTTTTTGGTAGCCTCTTCTTAAGTAGGGGCAGATTCTTTTTAGGTATTTTGGAAGCTGTCTCTTCTCCAGACTAAACAAGCCCTCGTCTCTCAGGCTTTCCTCAAAGAGCAAGTGCTTCAGCCCTCTGAACACCTCAGTGCTTGTCTGCTCAACTTTCTCAAGTTTATCAGCATCCTGCTTGTACAGGGGGCCCCAAAACTCGACATAATATTCCAGATACTAAAATAGCCTGAAGAATGCAGAGTAAAAGGCAATAATTACAACTCTCAGTCTGTTGTCTATGTCCCTGTTGCTATAGCACGATATCTTGTTAGCCTTCATTGCTGCCAGAGCACACTGCTGGCTCATGCTTAGTGTACAACATCCCGAGGACCCCCACGTCCTTTTCAGCAGAGCTGCTCTTCAGCCAGTCAGTCCCACCCTGCACCACTGTAGGGGGTTAGTCTGTCCCAGGTGCAAGACTTTTCACGTGTCCTTGCTGAGTTTCATGAGGTTCCTGTCAGTCCATTCCTCTAGGCTGTGTACGTCCCTCTAAATGACAATTCTGATCTTGAGAGTGCTGGTGGCATCTCCTAGTTTGATGCCTTCTGCAAGCCTGACAAAGTTGTGCTCCATGTTCTCCTGCAGGCCACTGATAAAGATCTTCAGTGGCATAGGTCTAAGGGTAACCTGCCAAGGAACGCCACTTGTCACCAGCTGTCAGGTGGAGTATGAATTCTTAGCCCATTGTGCCTGTCAAGCTAGATTTTCACCCATCTAGCAGTCTACCCATGCACACTATAATGTTCCAACTTGGATACAGGTGTGCTGTGGGAGACCGTGCAGAAAGCCTTACTGAATCAAGATAGACAAGATCTACTGCTCTCCCTTTGTCTGCACGTATTGTCATTTCATCACAGAAAGTAAGTAGGCTTGGTCAAGCATGGCAAACCGTGGTAAAACCATGCTGGCTACTGTTTCTAATCACCTTTGTCTCTTCTTCAGAAATGGCTCCTGCAGACTTGCACCATTATTGTCCCAGAGAACAAGCAGATGCGGACTGGCCTGTAGTTCCCTGGATCATCCTTCTTGCCTTTCTTTAGCGTTATGGGCTTTTGGATAGATTTAAGTGTGAAATCAGTCTTTCACTTCACAGTTAAGAGATTTGACATACTCCATAGTTATACGCTCCCTATAAACTGGGACTAAAAAGTCTATAAACAGTTATTGATCTCCACATGCTACTGGGGAAATTTTCCAAGATCAGCGCAGCTTGGAAATCACTGGCATTTTAAAATTATAGATCACTGCTTTACTTTTTTGGCATTTACAATATTGCATTATGGCAATGAACATGCTAGATGTGTGTATAAAAAACCAAAATGCTTTTAGCATTTTAGTATTTTTTGTTTGAGCAATATTAAAGATGGAAATTTCTTGATACAATTCAGGTTTTGTTTATTAAAGATATATACCCATTAAGATGAAGCTAGGATGAGAAAAATGCTTGTTTGTGTGAAAATGGTATGGTATCTGCTTTCTCAACAACAGCATGTCCTGATGTTTTTTTGAGTCATACCTGATTACTTTAATGACTAAACCAAGTTTTAACTCCTGTTAACACTGCAGAATGCAGACAGTTATAGAAGAGTAAAAAGTGTTTTGCCCTCCCAAGTAATTGTGAAGGCAACTCTCTGTTATTTTTTTATTCTGGAATTATTTACAATAGAGAGGATTGGTTTCAAGTAATTGTCCCATGTAGAGGTTGTCAAAGCCTCTGGTCAGCCACTGAACTTTCATTATAATTTGGGAGGAGCTGGGTGCTTGCCTACAAAAGGGCACTGAGCACCTGAAAGGAAAGGGTGTGTTTATAACGTGTCACTTAACACATGCTAAAATCACCTCTTTGCTGGAGAAGACAAAGTGTTTGGAAATCCCAAACTTGTTTTGTGCTGCCTGGGGCAGGAAGGACTTCATATGGTTAACACAATGACTCCTCCAGCTGATGAAGGATCTGCTCTGATGCATTCTGAAGGATGTCGCATATGCCTTGGCTGGAAAAATGATGTTTTCTATGTATTGGTTGAGGATAGAAAAGAAGGGGAAATGGTGGGAGTGGTGACTCGGGTGATCTTAGGGAAAAAAGTAATGCAAGTATGACTTGAAGATGAACTGTGTATACTTCCAGGTGTAAAACTAATTAGCACTCACAGAGTTCATAATTTACTGTATCAGATGTCTGCACTGCAAAAATACACATTTTAAAAAAGATTAAAAAATTGACTAATAAGATTAGCTGGCTAATAATGTTTTAATGCAAAAAGTATGTCATAGAAAATATTGTTATATCTGAATCTGGAAAGAAAAAACAAACAGCAAACAGTAGGCTGATCTGAGCTAAGAACTTTGAGTACAGACTTAAATTGTTCATGATAAGTCAAGATATATGAGTTACGTAAAGGTATGTATTTTGTCTTCTTAGCTTCTTTTAGGGAATGATTTGTGATTACTTTTCTAGGATTAGGAGTACTGAGACTATTTCAAATGTCTCTTAAAATATGTGGTATTGCAAACAACGGATATAAAATGAGATTCACACACATAGCTTTGCTGGTGGCCAAGAACTGCGTTGCAATATGCCGGAAATCCAAACATCCTCCTACTCCCAGAGCCTTGCTGACAGATCTACAACAACTTCTTTCTCTTGAAAAAGCTACATGCAGAATCAGAATAAGAAATAGAGAAGCCTGCTTATTCTGAGAAACTAATGTAATCTATAAAATGGAAGGTTAAAGATTCCTCATCAATATGAAAATCACATTTCTTTCTGAAAATTTTACAGTTTCAAGTAACACCTAGATTATCTAAAATCCCTCCAAAACAGAGGAGAAAATCTTGTCATCCTTGAAAAAGCAACACCAGCAAACCCTTAGGATTAGTGCCATTGTTTTCTTGTACAGCCTTTTAGACCTACAAATCATTGGGCTTTTGCATAAGTACAGGGGTGTGCATTAATGGAACTTGATACAGAAATAGAACCTTAGTTCAGCAGATCCTCCTGTGTTGAAAAACCAATTAACAAAGCAAACACAAGGGAAGAGAAAAACAAGTAACTTTCACAGGGATGTATTTTTTAAACAGAGCATATTTTGCAAGAAGTGTTGTATTAGATGCTACATATTTTAATTAGCTGTTTAGAAAATCAGTTGACAGTGTCCTTTAATTAGTAGACATTGACTTATTCCACGTGTATTATGGCATAGTGAGTCTTATTAAGATAAATGTTTTTCTCTGAAGATATGAAAAAAAATCCACTATCATTTGTTTGCTTACCAGATTGCTCACCATCAATACGGCTGCTATTTAAAATGATGAATTTTAGGTACATATTTAATTAGCTAATAGCTGATCTCACTGTAGGGTCTTGATCCTCCTTAGATGTGTTCTTTCATCCTGAAAAAGTCTTTGGTTGTGTGTTGGTTTTGAAGTTTTCATTTGAAATTGTCCTTGCTACTTTCAAATCTAAATTGCAGTAAATCGAATTATTAAAATTAAAAATTATTGTGAAAACATTTAAGGTTTTGAGTATAGTTTTATACCTACTGTTCATTATAATATATTGCTAGAGGCTATGAATTTAAAAAACATTAAAAGTTTTTAAAGTTAGTTTTTCCACTTGGATTGCTGCAGATATTTGCTTTGTGAGAAAATTATGTGCACTTTAAAAGGCTATTAACTAGCTTAAGATTTCAGTGCATTTGTGTACCACTGCTTGGTGCGCAGCTTTCTCACAGAATTCAAGTTGTTTGATGGCCATAGTTGGAAAGTACAGCAAATGCACTTTAGCCTATACTGTGCCAAGATGACNAGGTTTATACTAAGTATGACTATTTAAAAAAAAAAAAAAAAAAAAAAAAAGTCTTAATAGTGTTCACAGGAGAGACAGGAAAGCTCCTGTGGACATCATTGGTTTGAAAGAGGACTTGGGAGATTCTTTAGCATTAGTTGTTCCTATTATGTGACAAATGGCGCTTCTCAATCCCCATGCATTATACCAGTGCATAGAGCGCCATTCAAGGGAAAATACCGCTCTCTCTTCACAGAATGGGTAGTATATGCCTGGCCTCTAAACCTCCTATTTTCCCTACAATTTGTAAAGGTATGTCCTTCCACCAGTACGAAGAAGATAAGCAAGAAGAAAGTTAATAAAAAGAATTTTCTTTGTTACGGAGACTGCATTTGAATGGATTGTAATCACAGGTGTGGTGCTGCCAAGGAGAGATGATGCTGGAGATGCTGCAGAAGCTTGAGACTTTCCTGTGAGTAACCTTGAGGCAGCCTGGCGGCGTTAGGTAAACCTGTGCTGCCATCCATTGCAAAATGTCTGAAGAAGCTCTACAAGAATACGTTTGTCACTGAATTTGTAGCTACATGGATGTGTGTGTACCTGCCATTTAATTTCCATTAGATCAACTCTATCTATCTATCTATCTATCTGTATCTCCCTAATACTTGTAAATGAACTTTCTTTAAAAGGACACTTTGAAATAATATATGGTCAGTGATACGAGTTCCTTGGAAACTGCTGTAGGTCAGATGGCTCAAAATCAGAGAATTTGCTCTGTGAAAGCAAAGGGCACGAGGATGCCTAGACCTTCACAGTCATGGGCTAATAATGTACCGCCGAATACGGTGGGATATCCATCAGGCTGGTTTTGCTGCTTTCAGTTTCTGAACAAACACCAATCAAGCTTCAATCTCTATACAAAACTGGCAATCTTACTTAAAGAAGAAGTATTCTCTGATGTCTGGAGCATGTTATTACTAAAAGAAGGGCATAATTGACTTTTTGGATACACGGTTCTTTGTTCTTGCTGTTGTCCCGTGACAGTATGGATTATAAACCTTCTATCCTAGTCATTCAGGCAAAACTCTGTTACCTTAGCCCTGCTGTTTAATTGGCTTTTACAATTGGACATTGTTTATATCCCAATAAATGTTGCCTGAGTAAAGACTTCCCCTTAACCAATTATACCAGATGTTTTTCTGTGAAGGTCCTAATTAAATAGCATCTATTCTTGTGTTTGTTTTAAATCCTGCCTATTGTGTAAATCTCTGTAGGAATGCAGTGCTATACTGGGACACTTTACCAACATTTCTGTCACTTTCTGGTTCACTGGCTGGTTGCAGCTGCTCCCTCTAAAAGTTCTTGCTTACTGTATGGGAGAAAGGTTCTGATGGGTAAGCTTGAGACTTAGGAAACTAAATCAGTTTCTCACTCTACAGTGCGCTTCTCAAGTGATGCTGAGGCATGTGTGACACCATCAGGATGGTGTAACTTAAGGTGACTGAGGGGGTTACCCTTAGTGTCCAATCCTGCAGTTTCCAGTACAGAATTTTAAGCAAAGGTGGAATTTACTTGAAAGCCCTCCTCTACAGACATTGTCAAGTTGCATATACTGCGTCTGGTTTGTGAGCAGCTCTGCCACACATTCTCATTTTGGCACAGTTTCAGGAATGGTCAAGGTTAGCTGTCCTAAACAGTGCTGTGCCCACTCCTTAATCAGACCCTTAGTATACTTGAACTTCAGTTCTCCTGTGTAATGGAACATTACTTTCTGGCAGGTAAAATTTTAAGAGCTTTTATATTCCAGGTGCTATTTCTAAGAGCTGATTCCTAAGTTGCCACCACTTTTGTGCGTGCTCAAAATATGAAAAGGAAATTAGCTTCCTTTCTCTGGTATAGCAGCCGCCATCCTAAGTGAGTCAATGAGTTCCCAAATGTAATATTTCAATACCGTGTAAAAAAGTAGGAGTGAGAGATGTATTAATGGGAACACTGTATCACTGCCAATCCTTATGGGTCAGAGGATTAAGAAATACAGTAGCCCATCTGTGCTTCACCAAATATCTTCATTTAGAAGATAAACATGGTATGTAACTAAATTTTTTACTCGGTACTTCCTTCATCCAAAATTCAAGTCATTCTAATTTCATATTAGTGTCTTAATTTTGAAATTGTCCTTGATTTCAGGATGGATTAGGTAGTAATTACACTAAATGATTCCTGCAGTTTCTGATCAAATACATGTATGCCTGTTCATTTCCTTAAGCTCTTAATTTAAAGCCTTTTTTTTTTTTTTTTCTATAGGACCACTGACTCTTGCAGGGAGGGGTAGAAAGTTTGTGTGCTGTGAAGGTCCCTGAAACTCTAGAATATGGAAGAAGATATTATGGATGCAAACTCTAAAATGTTCATGTAATTTTTTTTGTCAGCCTCTGTATTCAAGGTTTGGGACAGATAATTGGGCGTGATTATGTCTTACTGAATATCCACTTCTCAGCATTGCTAGTTATAACAAGGGAAACAACTTTGGTAATCACAGTATTCAGGAATAACTAGAATTTGATATTACTTAACCAAAATACAGAGAAATTAAAGATGTCGTGTGTTTTATGTCTTCAAACACATAAAATAGTGATTTTTAAACATTATTATGAATGACGTCTTGGAGTAACAATTCTCTAACGAAGCTAAAGCCAGACCTCTGCCTGTCTCAAGATGGTCAGGCTGGAGTTTGCATGGGTGGCACTAATCCCTGCTCATCTTGCTAACCATCATCAGTTACAACATTGTTCTTAGAGGCATAGTGGCCTTTTTCACTTGAGTTCACATTAGTTTGCCATAGTAGGTAGTGTTTAGGACTAGATTCATGAAACAACGCTGTTTCCTGTACTCTTGGGGGAAGGTGGCTGGCCTCGGTAGGCCCTGGCTTTTGCTTTACTCTGTACCCTGGATTCCACAGAGAACAGCTCTGACTTGCTATTATTGTTTTTCTACGCTGTTTGGAGTGCTGCTATGGGCTTGAGTTTTCCTTGTTGTACTATTATTAAAGGCCAGCGTTGATAATATTTTGCACTACAAGGACCGCTTTTGGTGGCACTGCGTGGCTTATGGAATAACTGGCAAGCCAACAGTGTTCCTGCACAAGTACAGTGCAAAAACAAAACGTGTAAGGTGAACTAGGACCTTGATGGCTGACAGCCTCAAGCCATCTAGCGCATTGAACTCAAGCCCACATGTGAACTTAACTACCAAAGGCAATCTACCTGTAGCCTTTGTATTCATTCCTTGGATTCTTTTAAAAGGAAGAAAAAAGATCATTGTTAGTCCATGTGGCTTACATTGGCCTAGATCTATTTCATTCCTATCTGAGCACTCGAAGGTCTTGTATATGATAGGAGAGAAAGATGGTTCCTTGCCACTTAGCATGGGAAAAAAATCCTAGGGAAGGCAAGTGCATATTAGGGTGAGCCAACTGTTTACCATGATCTGCTAACAAATGTGAAAACTAAAAATGGCCTTTCTGCACTGGGATTTTATCGTGTATTAGTTGCCATGTGTTAGCTAACATAAGCTTATTGCAGTCTAAAGTCAATTCCTGCAATTTCAGTTTACCTCCTCACTCCCAGCTGCTACATGTGGTGATCAGCGATCTGCTGCTCCTTTTTCTGTGCCACTGGAACCTTGAGAAATTGTAACTAAAAACAAATCATGAATTTATTTAAAAAGTATGGAACTTAACATGGTTGCTAAATCCATTTTGAACTCTCCTTTCCTCTAAAGAATTAAATTTCAGCTGGGGGCCAAATAATCAGTTTCAAGACAGCAAACAATTGTTCAGTTCATCCCAAATTAAGTTCTGATTCTACCTCTCTCATCTTTCCAGAGGTTCACTATCTACATTAAAAGAATTTTAACAGAGTAGATGCTAAAAAGTATTAAAAGATGGTGGAGAACTGCAAGGTTTACAGAATATTAAAATGCAATACATGAAATGTGTCTCTATATATAAATATAGGACAGAGCCTGGAAAATGTCCATAATAATACAGAAATATTAATGAAAAACAAATAATTCGATATTAAATAATTTTCAATAAAAATATGAAAACATCACATATAATTTCTAAGCATAGATATAGTAATCAGTGCCACCAGGACTGTATCAGGATCATGTAGACCCCTTGGAAACAACCCTAAAGTAACAGCTTATTTAGCAGCTACACAATTAGAAACTACTTGAAAGTGCTTTCACTGCTGAGAGCTTCCAGGGAATCGCAGGGTTTCAGTGTAGAAGCGTTCTTGGGCCCCTTCTACCTGCCTCTGAATGGCACAGTATAGTTATTCTCACTTAGCATTACACTTCAGGTTTGAAATTCCTAAACTGTCTTGGTCCACATGTTCAAATCCCAGGAGAACTGACTTAGTCCTTCATCTTCCCCAGACAAAGTGCACTTCTATAGTATACGTGTGTATGCCATTCTGATGGGAACTTAAAAATGAAAGTTCTTTTATTTCCTGAAAATAATTTTAAAATGTCAGTTTTGTAATAGTAAGCACTTGCTCCTGTCCTTGGGTAACATTTCTTTTTCCATTCTGCACCCAGGTGGCTGGCACTGACCTTTCTTTCCTTTCCTAGGCAAATGCAGGGCGTAAGCGCACACTGGCAACCAAGCCCTCATCAGAGCACTGCCCTGCATAGAGGAAGAGCAAAAGAGGAAGGAAGCGTGTCTGAAAAAGTGTGACACGTTGGCAGTCCCCTGCTTTTACAAGCTCAACAGTGGTTATGGGAGAGTGGAAAAGCAAGGTAGCATTCAAAATCCTGGAGTCACAAATTGCTCACGTTCCGTGATCAGTATGGTTGTAATTTACAGGTTGAGTTCCTTCAGGCTGACAGTTTCTCTGTGTAATTACACAATATCGATGCACATCCGTGAGGACAATCGTTAGGAACAAACAGTTCAAAATATCCATAAAATGTAAAATTAAAAAAAAAATATTTTCAGGAGTGAAATGAGATGATGCTTCGCCTGCATGGGCACAAATTGATCCAAGTTTTGTGATCACAGTGTCGCAGGTTTCATATTGGTTATCTCAGCGTAACTTTTTGATTATTTCTAAAGTCATGCACAGAATGAGGGGAGACACAGTTTGACCTTTCCAGACTTGCTGCATTTTAATTTTCCTATACTTAGAAATAATGCAGAAAAAACCCAAGAGGTAATATTGTTTATGTATAGAATGTCTAAAGTTATACTAGGCATGTTCAGAATACATTAAAGGTACCGTCCTGACACAAGAAATTTACATTTTGGTTTTAGATATTTCATAACTAACGAGAGCGATAAATGCTGGGAGAAAGAGTGGATCAAGGTTACAAGAATAAGATTATAGCATTCCTCCACTATGTATGCATGTTTTAAAATTCACTTCAGTTTTGCTACCTCAGTCTAGGCCTTGGTTTTTCATTTTGGCTCTCTTTTTTTTCTTTATCAGATTTAATTTTCTGTCTGAATCCACCAGACCATAACATCCTGGCTAAAAACTCTGACCGGACTTTTCTTTTCTTTTCTTTTTTTTTCTTTTTAATTTCGATTGCACCTATTCTGCTTGCACAGCCAACATCGAAGGCCTGTTTGTAGTAGAAACATTGTCATGGCCTTTTCTCTGACAGTAGTCAAAGCTGAAGTACCGATAGAACATGTACTTGAATGCATGCACTATATTCTACACCGGACAAGTGATACAGAAAAAGTAATTATATGATTTCTACACAATTTCACCTGTTTTTTTAAATCCCCACTTTGAAGAACGCTACCATACACCATACCATATATGTGGTGTGTGAAACGCATGCAAAACTTGTGTTAATACTCTATCTTCTCATTCTCATCCAGCCTTAACAGTCACTTAAAAATGATTCGTGAAAAATCAATAATGCACCTTGCTGGCTTTTTTGTAATGTATAAAAAAGGGTATTTTTGCCAATTTTTTAAAAAGTGAAAATATCAGGATTATAAAATTGGATTTTTATTGATTTTTTTGAAGATCTTTGGAGTTTTGACAGATATGTATTGACAGCAGCCACCTCTAGTGGAATCAAAAATATTGAATGTGTAATGCAAATCATTCTATCTTCAACATATTTGAACTATACTCATGCTAAAAACAAAAGATCAGAAATATTTTTTCCTTTCAGTCTTTGCTCTTGTGGTATTACGCTTTCTCATGTTCTTTAGTCACCACACAGTCTTGTGGGCTGCAGCCAAAAGATAAACAAGCAAAAATGGAATATCTAATGTTTCGTATACAAGCACAGATAACAAAGTAAAACATACTCCTCGAGTCCTTATAGATTATAAATAAATAGAAAAATGGCACAAATCTGTATTTAGAAAAATATTTTTTTCTCAATATTTGTAATGGAGTTGTCAGTCACATTAATTTTTATGTAAATTTACCTAAGCTGATGAATCATAACTGAATTATTGCCTAATCTTCCTAGTTTTGGCCATAATTTCCATTTTTATTTCCATTGCCTCAATTTATTTTTATTTGCTTATATAATGGGTTTTTAAGAGTCCGCTCCAGAACCCATAAGTAACACAGCGAAAAGAGGGGGCCTGCTTCAAGTCACTTTCAGTCCAACATAAGAAGTGGATACAAGAGACAGATCAGAATAAGACGACACTAGTCACCATGACAGACAGTAATCTTGGCACACAGATGACTGTTCATTATCATTCCTTCAGTAGACATCACAGCATAGGAGATTTTTAGGGAGGGATTTGAAGGAGGAAAATTAGGTGAGTGGGAGTGAGAAGCAGCAGCGAGGGAAAGCATGAAGGTGCTGGTTTGAAAATGTAACAAGTAGAGAGTTATTACTGAATGAAATGTGTGGGGGGAAGACGTTGATTTCTCTATAGGATATTAAAAGATGATAGGGTGGGAATAAGCTGTAAAGAGCCTCAAAAGTGAAGCAGCTTTTGCTTGCAAAGATGCTGAAGGAGGTGGGATACACTGGAATAAGGAATATGGCTGATACAATGACTATGAGGATAACCAGGGCAGCGATGTTTTGCAATGGTGTTCTGTTATTCTTTGTTGGTTTGTAATGTTCAAAATTAGACTATTAGCTTTGGAAGGGCAGGGACCAAAGATGTCTTTGTACTAACAAGCACCCTAACGTATTTTCAGGTGCTCTAAAAATGCAAAAATAAAAATGAGCAACAACAACTCCTGAATACCATTTCCCTTGTTCTTCATCCCTTATTCTTCAAGTTACACCATTCAGTTATCTTCCTATTTTCAAAAGAACTTTCTATATGAACTTTCCAGTTCTCTCTTGTCAAATTATCTTACTGTTTTTGGAAAGACTGCATATCATCTATATTTAACACCATTTCAGCTTGGTGAGGTGACTATAGCATAGCATTAAACTCAGACTAAAAAAAATGAGTGTGGCATTTCTAGGTTTTTCAAGTGTGTTAACTCAGAAGAACTAATCTGACTGGAAAAAGTGCTTTCCCCCAGATGTCTTGGATTTCAGTAGACCTTCTTGCAGATAGTTGAGTTAATAGAATGACAGATGCAGAAGGCCTTTGAATTAGTATTTGTGGTCACCACAGAAGTGAGTCTCTCAGAGAAATGTGAATAAAGAGGTCATCTGAAGAACTGATATGGAAGGTTTCTCCACACGGACTTAATTCTTAGAAATTTACAGATGAAAAATGCTATTTCAGTATTAATAGATAGGAATGAAATATGGATGAGGGGACACTAAAGCTGGAATAGCAAGTAGAACAAAGAGAATAAGTGGATGTGGGGACATGATGAAAAAAAGAAAAAAAGAAAAAAAAAGAAAAAAAAAGAAAAAAAAAGAAAAAAAAAGAAAAAAAAAGAAAAAAAAAGAAAAAAAAAGAAAAAAAAAGAAAAAAAAAGAAAAAAAAAGAAAAAAAAAGAAAAAAAAAGAAAAAAAAAGAAAAAAAAAGAAAAAAAAAGAAAAAAAAAGAAAAAAAAAGAAAAAAAAAGAAAAAAAAAGAAAAAAAAAGAAAAAAAAAAGAAAGAAGAAAAAAGAAAAAAGAAAAAATAAGAGAAAAGAAAAAATAAGAAAAAAGAAAAAAGAAAAAAGAAAGAAAAAAGAAAAAAGAAAAAAAGAAGAAAAAAGAAAAGAAAAAAGAAAAGAAAAAAGAAAAGAAAAAAGAATAGAGAAAAAAGAAAAAGAAAAAAGAAAAAAGGAAGAAAGAAAAAAGAAAAAAGAAGAAAAAAGAAAGAGAAGAAAGTTTGTATAAAGGAATAAAGAGGTAAGTAATACAAGCAATTATTTGAAGGAGGGTGGGATGGGACATGGCTATCAGGGAACCTAAAAGAAAGGGGTTGTAGCAGGATAAAGGATGACCAGGAGCAAAAAAGTATCCTAGCTACTGATACAGATATAGTCGCCTTTTCATAGAGAAAGAGAAAGGCAGACTTGGTAACAAACTAGACAAGTAAGGAGGAAAAGAAAGAATCAGGTTAGGTTTTTGCGACAGGCAGGCAGGTAGTACTGTAATGCACATACATGGGGAGATTCCGGAGAGAACGTTTCTGTCTATGTAAAGCCTGAATTGGTGCTGCTGCTGTTTCTCAATGGCTGTGCAAGAACATTTAATATAAACTATCAGCCATGAGACCTCAATGGACAGAAGAAAAAGACCAGAGTACACGTGGCACATTCTGAAGAGGGATGTCCCAGGATCATTTGCCCAGCAGCAAACAAGGAAAAGAACGGGGCCTGGGTGATCTGCTAGCCTGGAGAAAGCGTATAAGGGGAGGATGGGGCGGGGTGTACTTACTGTAGTTCACTGCAAGCAGTGAGACAAATCAGCCTTTTTAGTATGTTAGTGGCCACCTAGAGTTTATGAAGACTGCGGAGGGAAGCGTCTAGAAAATATTTTCCAGAGCTTGGATCTAGATGGCCCTTACTGAGAAAAAACAGTATCCACACTCCAGTGTTCGTCTGTGCAAGGGTGTGTTTTCTAACCCCATCACGAGGCCCCCCTGGTACACCACTTTAGATAGGTATTTTATCGAGTCACAGGCCCAGGAATGTGGCTAAAGAAATACTATATTACCTTATATAATACTAAAGTAAGCTACCGAGTGAAGAGAAGTAGATGAAGAGATCTAAGTGCCACTGAAAAAAGAAGGGAAAGAACACAGGAAGAGAAACCACAAAAATAGATGCTGCAAAAATAAGCAGAGAACTATGAACTGAAAGAAGAATGAAGAAGGCCGCAAAAGCCAGGGAGAAAAGAAGTAACTGACCCTACAGAAAAATCTAAGCAAGTAGAACCTGCAGGTGTTATCCATGTGAGTCTTGTTAAGGTGAGTTGAACAGGAGCAGAAAAGGCACATGCCAGATTGAAGACAAAGAGGTAAAGTGATGATTAAAGAACAGAACTTTAGATGGAGAAAGACAATTTTACCTGCCTTGATTTTTAAGCTTGGAGTGTTTCACTGACTAGTCATTGGTCACTAGGAAGTGGTTACATTAATTTACTAGTTATAATGAAGCAAACATGTAAATGTGTACATAGCTATAAACACAGTCCTGCCCGTTTCTATTGCTTAGCATTGCATGTATACTCCCTGTTTCCCAGTTTTAACAGCCACCCAGCTTGGGTGCGTTCACTCCCATGTCTGCCCGTGTATGCAAATATACACCGATTCTAGGCCTCGATGCTTGCACTTGTAACACTGTGCTTGTCCCATGGCTAGCCTCGCTTCTGAGAGCTTGGAGTTCATCTGTGTTGAGGATGTACAACGAAGCTTCCGTCTCAGCCTTGCATTAGTGAGCCACACATGCTCAGACCCAACCTGCTGGGTCTCTTGGGAAACACACACATAATTAGCCCCTTTGCACCAAAGACTTCATTGCTGTATTTGCCACATGGTGAGTGTCACCCAGTGGGCCTGCGAACACACGCGCACAGAAACCCTCCCGTCCCCAGGAAGCATCACTATATTTGCCATATGGTCAGGCTCACCTGCTAGGTCTGGGAGAAGGAGACAGACAGGCAACACTCACACACATAATGAAGCTCCCCACTGGGCTGCCTTAAGAAATTAAGAAAAAAAAAAAAAGGTTGACATAACTGCCACATCATCAGACTCACCTGCTGAGTTTTGGGGCAGTCACACACAACATGAATTTGCTATCTCTGCCCAATGAGTGCCTTGTCGTAATGCCTGTGCTCCACCTCAGTGCATCAGGCTGGAAACCAGAGCAAGAGGGATGCACTCCCTTCCCCACCGGGGCGACAGAGACCCCTAACCCGAGCAGGCCGCCAGGCCCCTCTGCCCCCCGCTCCCCTCCGGGTTGCAGAGCCGCTGTAATTGCTCCCTGATCTGGGTGGAGGGGGACGTGCGCCTGCATGACAAGCCTCTCCTCCTCGGAGCCCTGTGACTACCACAGGGCCC